>JASDQU010501019.1:9990-33615 GCA_032191745.1 Picea mariana | reverse complement strand
AAGATAGTTTCCTTGACAAATTCATTGTCCTTCATCTCATTATTCCACAATTAAGCATGGGTTCTCTTACTCTGCAAAGTGTCTTCCCGTGAGGGATTTCACCATAAGGGGACCACTTTGGAGTTCATCCATATTTACTTCTTATCAACCATGACAAAAAAATAATGATTCATATTTACATCAAACAATCTTGGGTCTATTACCCAAACCTTTGTGCTACAGGGTTTTATTCAAGGGTTGACATCAATGAAAACCAACCTTAATCAACATATGGTTGAAACATATTCATGTTTTATTGTGTCATATGCATGAGGGGCATGCATTGGATCTTTGAGATACTTCATTAATGATATGGTACATATATGCATATGGTTGATGATATGGTATATGGCACATGTTGTACATGGTCAATGCTCTAGTTCACGATTCACTATTCATTGTTGATGTATCTTTTGGTTCATGATTGATGCATGATATAGTATGTATATTGGTATACAACTAATGCATGGTATGATACAGGTTTAATTGGTTGATGAGACATTGATAGAGACAGTGATAGTGAGATTTGTGACAGTGACAGAGTTGTGATAGTGACAGAGTTTGTGGTAGTAACAATGGAAAATTCTGTGATAGTTGGTCTACATTTATATTTCAGGGCGGCAGGACAGGGAAAGGAAATGTGGTTGTAGC
The DNA here is from genome assembly GCA_032191745.1 of Picea mariana. Taxonomy (NCBI): domain Eukaryota; kingdom Viridiplantae; phylum Streptophyta; class Pinopsida; order Pinales; family Pinaceae; genus Picea; species Picea mariana. Next base: position 32,925 of record JASDQU010501019.1, on the reverse strand, counting down.
CACCTTCTGGTTCTAGCCATAGAACCTATGGGGTTGTAACATCCTTCTGGTTGGATTTAGAGAATCAGGGAGTTGTAGCTTCCTTCAGATTAGATCCTAAGAATAAGGGGTTGGATCCTCCTTCTAGTTGTAACTGGAGAATCGGAAGTCGGTGCTTCCAATGAATGTATTCTTTTGATATATAAGAAAATCATTTTGTGGTTTTCTCATGTTTGGGTTTCCACATAAATTTTGGTGTATTGTGTATATATTGTGATGTGATGTTTTTTATGATTATAATACTGATGATATATTGAATGATAATGATAAATTGTTGAAGAATAAATTGTGGTTAAAAGTACTATAATTTCTCATTACTGATTCACCCCCCTTCTTAGTAATCCAACATCTTTGGCTCAGGTAACTAGGAATCTCTCTACTGGGAAATCAAGGGAACTCACTGCCAAGAAAACTACCAACAACCAACAACAAATACTTATTGTTACAATGCAAATCACTTATGAGTTCACTCTCTAGGCCTAACAACCTGGATCTTCAATTTCCAACTCCAAAACACTCCACATGTGCTCCAACATGCTCCTGAATCCACCCTTCCTTATTGTTCTATATATGGTGTTATCTTTCCTTTCTCTCTCTCTATTGTTCATGCCAAAAATCCATGTGAAAAATCTTCCTAATTCTCCCATACGAATTTCCCCTATTTTCCCAAGATAAATTGACTGCTCACTCTTCACAATGCTCATTTCTTCATCCCCATGATTTTTAATAACTATGTGATGTGACTCTCACACCCACCCTCTTACATGATTTTAATTATTGGCCTCTCACACACTCAAATAGAAATAGAAGGTTTCCCCAAATGATAATAAAATTCAGAAAAGTGGGCTTAGATTAATACCCATAATTGATTTCCCCCTTGGACCCCTCGTAGGCACTCTATTATCTTGTGGAAAATGCATGCCCCATATCTGTCCATATTCTTAGAGCTGGTATCACATTATATTTATTAAAATTTAGAAAATACACTTCACATATTACATTGCTTGGCCATAACCACATTCATATGTACATTATGAAATAATTAAACTGAGGATTATAGTGGGGATATTACATTCCACCTCCCCTACAATTGTGATCATCCTTGATGCATCACACCATGCCAAAATACATATACAAATTTACATCACAATATTCAGAAATAAAACAAAATTATGCAACTTTTACCCTCCAACATCAATCCCAACCTTAATCTCTCGTTCGTCTCATCTTGCTAACCCAAGGAATGTGCCCTCTTCATTGCCCTCATTCCATTAGGTTTCAAATTTTTTTTTATCAGGTCTATCGTTACAAGTGACCAAGAATTTATGAGATGTGGTTCCAAAATCTAGCTACCCAAAATTGAGTCTTGCATTTTTCAAATTCTATTTCCTTCAAAATTGATAAAAATTTACGGGTATTCCTCCCACATAGTTTCTTCATGCTCCCATGTTGCATATTCATGACCATATTAGGTCCATTGAACCTTTACCATCCCTATGGATTTTTTCTTGAGCACTTTGACTTTTCGGTCCAGGATACATATTGGTTCCACCCATAAATCCCCTTTAGTTTCCACTTGGATCACAATCCAATCAATTATGTGGTTATGGTTAGGCACATATTTATTTAATAATAGTACATGAAATACATTATGAACTCTCATGGATGTAGGAAATTCTAGCATGTATGCAACTAGCCTTATCTTCTCTAATATTCAAAAGTCCCACAATATCTTGCTTCCAACTTTGGGTAGCAACCCATTCTTATCGAACTTATTTTCTCTTTCACTTTAATAAATGCATGGTCACCCACTTTAAAATATCTAAAAACTCTATTCTTGTTTACATAACTTTTATGCTTGTCTTGGGAAGCATTTAAATTATGCTTAATATTTGTCATCTACTCTTCCATTTCCTTTAACAAATCTGTCCCAATGACAACCTTGTCTATCGGGTTATCCCATCTCACTAGTGTGTTAGACTTACTTCCATACGAAGATTCAAAATGACTAAATTTTAATGAGGTTTGATACCCATTATTATAAGAAAACTCCACTAAGCGGATATAATCTTCCCATTTTGATGGTTGTCCTATCACATACATATTAAACATATATTCAATTATCCTATTGGTCCTCTCCATTTCCTCATCTGGCTCAAGGTGATATGTTGTACTAATATTTAGATTTTTCCCAAATACTTAAGATAAACCTTCCTATAATTTGGATGTAAACTTGGAATCTCTGTCTAAAACTATTTCCTTAGGAACTCCATGTATCTTCACAACTTCCTTCATGTAAATATTTGCAATATTTGTTTCCTTGTGTGTTGTCTTTATAGGAATAAAATGTGTTTCTTTAGTCAATTTTTCCACCACCACCATGATGGAATCATAATGCTTCACTATCTTGGGCATATTTGTAATAAAATCTATTGTGACCACTTCCCACTTCCATTCTATAATGGGTAATGGTTGTATAAGAACCGGACTATGTAGTTAGCCACTTCTTTCTTCACTCCCAGCAAAAAATATTGGCTCCTTACAACTGTAATGAATTTATGATATCCTGGGTGCCCATCATATGGAACATTGTGCATTCTCTTAGCATGATATTTTTCAGCTCCATGTAATTTGACATATACACCTTGCCTCTACACAAGATGATTCCATTCTCCTTCAATTCATAATTTTTAAATTTATGTTGTAAATTTCCTTGATGCAAGTTTTATTTTATTTACAAATAATGTTGATTTGAATTTGTTGCTTCAAGAATTTTATCTTTTAGATCTTTCATGTACATGTTCATGGATGAAACATGCATTTCATGATCTCTTCTACTGAGTGAATCAACCAGTTGATTTTATTTTCCGTTTATGTGTTTGATTTCAAAAGCATACTCACTAAAAAATTCCATCCATCTAGTTTGTATGGAATTCAATTTTGGTTGTCCAAACAAGTGTTTTAGACCATAGTGGTATTTCCTTAGCTCAAATATCCTCCCCATAAGGTAATTCCTCCACATTTTTAATGTATGTACAATGTTTGCTAATTCTAGATCATGAGTAGCATAATTTTTGTCACGCTCTTCTAATTTTTGGGACTCATAGCATACCACATGATCCTTTTGACCAAGGACTCCACTGAGCCCTTCCTTGCATGCATGCATTCACACTACAAATTCTTCATATGAATCAAAAATCTTACACTTGTCAAAATATCTTTCAACTACTAGAAACTTTCTTCACATTTTGGAGTCCATTTTAATTTCACTCCCTTCTTTTGAAGAGAAGTGATTGGGCTTACAATATTTGAAAACCCATTTATGAATCTTCGATAATAATTGGAAAGACCCATAAATGATTTGACCTCTGTCATATTTCTTTGTGTTGGCCATCCTCTAATGGCCTTTATCTTTTCAGGAATAACTACTATCCCATCTACTGAAATAATATGCCCCAAGTAGTGAATCTTCTTTTGATAAAAAATGTATTTACTTAGTTTGGAATACAATTTATTCTCCCTTAAAACCTTTAGCACCATTCTTAAATGCTTCTCATGCTCCTCTTTTTTCTTTGATTAGACGAGAATATAATCTAAGAAAACGATCATAAACTTGTCGAGGTACTCCTTGAACACTCCATTCATCAGGAACATGAAAATTGTTGGCACAATTCATAGTCCAAAAGGAACTACCATGAATTCATAATGCCCATACCTTGTTTTGAATGTTTTCTTTCAAATATCATCTTATTTTATCCTCACTTGATGATAACCCGATCTCAAATCAATCTTGTAAAATATCCTTTCACCTTTCATCTAATCAAATAAATAATCAATCCTTGGAAAAGGATATTTGTTCTTTATAGTAACCTTATTCATTTATTTGAAATCAATACACAACCTCAAGGTTCCATATTTATTCTTTACAAAAATAACTAGGGATCCCCAAGGTGACACACTTGGGCATATATACCTTTTCTTCAAAATTTATTCAAGTTTCATCTGCAACTCTTTCAATTATGGTGTGTCCATTTTGTAAGGTGTCTTAGAGTCTGGGGCAACTCCCAACACCAAATCAGTAGAGAAATCAATGTCTCTCTCTGTTGGTAATCCTAGGATTTACTCAAAAACATCTTCAAAAAATTTTAAAAATGGATGGTCTTCAAGACTTTACATTTTATCTCTATTTTCCTCTTCCATATGGGCTGCAAAAAATTGACATCCCTTCCTGAAGCTCTTTTTCAACTGCATCGCTAAAATTTCTCTAATGGCTACAAATCTTGGAATAAATTGAATCTTCCCTTGCTGTCCTTTCTCATCAAGACAAGTTTTTGTCTTATTGTAACAGTCTAGGACATCATGGTGTGTTTCTAACCAATCCATGATAATTATACAGTCATAAGAACCTAAAGGTATGATGTTCACATCTAATTTTATGTTCAGTCCATTCATGTTTATTGGGAAATCTTTAACCAACTCATTGATATTTCTCTTAGCCCCTATGGATAACTGAACTAACCAAGATTTCTTATGCTTACTCCTTTGCAACTAAAATATTTCAACAATGTTAGAGTTTATGTAACTATGGCTAGCTCCATAATCAATTAAAATTGATATGGATTGGTTATCAATCATATCTTCCACTTCAATCATGGGGGAATGATATTCTAATTTCTTGGTGTCCAAGGCTACATAAATACTTGGCATGATTCCTCCCATGCCTTCCATTGTTTCATCCTCCTAAATTTTGTGAACAGTTCTCATTCTTTCTCCTTTGTGATGGAAGTCCCTATACAAGTGATTTCCTTCACACCCCCAACATTGTACAAGTTGTTTCCTTGGCCTTTTCCCAAAAGAATATGGTGTCTTGTGCTCATTTTGGGTTCATTGTCCTTGATGATTTTCTTGGGATTTATTCTTGAAAAATAGTGTCTTAAAACCTTTCTTCCTTTGCTCCTTACCCTTCATCTTGTCATTCTAAGTAATTTGGAAGATTGGACTCCCTCTACTCTGCTCATAAATATGCTTTGCTCTCCTTATGGTCTCCTCCAAAGTCTTGGGGTTATCATATTGTATCGTGTCACTTTATAAGGAGGGTAACCCAGTAAGAAACCTTTTTATTTTGAATTTCTCATCCTTTATGAACTCCACATACTTTAGCAACTCAAAGAACCTCTTCTCATACTCATCCATTGTCATGCTTCCCAACTTGAGTTCAAAGAACGCTTTCATCTTCCTTTCATAATAATGCTCAAAAAATTATTTATCTTGGAAATATCCTTTGAAATGCGTCCATGAGATCCTCTTCTCGTCAATATGCTTGGCTTGTTTAAGCTAATCCCACCACATGGATTCCTTTCCTTGCAAGTGGTAGGTTGCAATTATTGTTTCTACCCTTGAGGGGTAATCGTACAGCTGGAAACATTTCTTCATTTCCAATATCTAGGCCTCGACCTCTTCTCCCTTCCCATGCTCACCATTTAAAGTAGTTGGCTTTATTTTCTTGCGTTCACCTTGTAATATGTCTCCCTAAGGTCTTCTCCCCTTTCTCCTGACATGAGACACACTTGGAATGCTCCCTAGCCCTAAACTGGCACGAGCTCTCCTAATGGATTTCTATGGGGAATGATGGTTCCTTCTCATGCTGCTTGATTGCTTATCATGCCCATGTTCATCCCTTCTGTTATGGGATTTGGATGTTGTCACTTGTCTAGAAATAGCTCCTTTCTTTGTGCCATAGTATTTATTGGCTTGCTTATTCATCATGTTCAAGCTCTGAAGTATCTTTTCCTAAGTTTTCATAATATTTTCATTATCATACATGTGAATTTTCATTTCTCTCTACAATATCCTCATAGTTAAAGGATCATGTTTGTCTCTTTTTCCATTAGATTTTGTCTCAACATTTCCCATGCTAACATATGGACCTTTCAATTCATCTTCATGATTGTAGAACCCCTAGGCATATTGATCCATAGTTGTAGTTCTCATATAGGAACCAAAATTCCTTTATAAACATCTAAATTATGTATTAAATGTGCATGCAAACAGTTTTCTGTCAAAAAAAATATATATGTACACACAATTTTGGAAAATAATGCATATTTTTTCCCTTTAATGCCACCAATCATCTTTTTTTGAGTTGACTACAAAATTTGCTACTCAAATTATTTTTTTGGGTTAATAGATGGAATATTCTATCCAAGATATTTCCAATGACTACTTTCTTTCTTAATTTTGAGCTCTTATTAGAAATTTATGGTCAATTGAATATTGCTAATTTACCCCTTTTTGTATACTTTTCATTATGGTGCAATTAATCCCAAACACCAACTTCTTCCAATTATAGAAACAAACATGTCAGGAACTAGGATATTTTTTGTATGATACATAGATACTAATGATGACAAGGAAATCATAACAACTCTCATATTTTCAATCTGTTGCTCTAATAAAAAACTACAGCAATCCATAAATGACAATGTTGTCCTTTTTCACCCATTTTTCTAGACTTGAATTTTTAGCCAAATTGGATATCTCTCAAACCATGCACTTCTGGAAAAAAATTCACCAAACCAAAGTTGTCTAACTTGATGAGTATAAAAAATGTTGAGTGAATAATTATGTCCAGTTTTTCCATTTGGGGACCCTTTTCTTCCTCTGAAAATCCCAAAAATCCTCAAAAAGTGGTTCAGTGGGCCTAATGGTTAAGAACCTATGTTTCCTCCTAAGAGGTCACAAGTTCAAATCCAAAGGGGGGTAGGGTACATATACCTCTATAGACTTTACCAGTCAAATCGTTGGGTGGAGGGAGTTCCTTGTCCCACAAATAAGGGGGTCTCATACACCAATTTGGTGTCTGGCTTGGTCGTGACCTCAAAAATAGATTATTATTATTTTTCCCTCTTTCATCATCCCCATTCCAAACCCATTAGAATTTATTCGATTCCTTCATGGATTATTTTAATTTCTACTATTTGGAACCCCTCCAATAATTTCATCTTGATCTAGACCTCTGTCAATGATGTGGACCTAGATCTTTAAAAGCCACTATTTTTCATTTTCTGACAAATCCAAGAAAAATGGGAAGTGACCCTCTCTAGATCTTTTGTAGATCTCCTCACTACAGAAAAAAACTATAATTTCCATCAAAATATGACTTAATATTATCTATTTATGTCCAAAATGATAAAATGGCTCCATAATTGTTTTTTTCAATTGGAGGACACTCTTGCCTATGTGGAAATATACTAACATGGAAATGACATGGATTTGATCATTGGGCCACTGTGAACTGGGTAATGATTCCCCTCTCCTCACTTTTATAATCTTCCAGTCCGGTCCGATCCATCGGGCCACCAAAACATCGACTCATTGGGAATCTTCCATACAACAACTCGCAAACCAATGTCTCACCAGGCCATCGTCCCACTGGGCACCCTGCTAACCAACTCCTTGCCAACCATAACCCAATCTAGTCCATTGGACCATCGGACCTCTTGCATACTCCTCCAATTGAAATCATACGATCTGACATTCATCCACCAGGGCACCAGGACACCGAACACCACACGCAAATTCTATCCAAATAGATTCAGCGTCATTCCACTCGGCCACCAGCCAAACATGGCATCAAGACATCGACAAATATGCACAATCTTCATCTAAATAAGTCTGATCTGATCCACTAACCCACCAGGAACCAGTCCAAAAGTATATGTTCCACACGAGCTCCATAGGGTTCCAAGGCTCTCTATGCTTCACACACAAGTCACAAAGGGTGGTATTTGTATTATAAACCATTCATTCAAACTCTTTCCCCTACACGAGGGATAAAGAATAATACATCCCGCCAATAAATGACCAGGGATCCATGTTTAACTAGATAGACAGTTGTTGAGTGTCGATATTCTGGTGGGAATAAATTCTGATTTGGTTGTCCAAATCAATAAAGTGACATCTCGTTGGAAATATAGGCCCATGGAGATTAATTTAAACATGTTTTTCATGGCTAGAATAATATTTTCGAACCACAAAAATTCTCCCCTCCAACGTTGTCTTGAAGCAAAAAAACAATTGCCCAAAAGAAAACAAATATGATCCATCAACTTATGCGATCATGTAGCAGTCTCTTATAGGCTAGCACTGCAACCTTCTTCTCTTATACCATAATGTAACATCCCCCTAGATTGACCAGGGAACATTACTTGCAAAATACACATAAAATGAAATTTCTACTAATTCCTTTGTTCTAGATTACCAACTACAATTTAAACACATTTTAAAACAGATTTTGATACCCATCATGAACTACATCTACAACATTCTGAATGAACATAAATGCAATTAATAAACTCATTCACAACAACAATAAATAATTCACATCCACATAGTTAAGCCTGGAAATTAGACTCATGAAATAACTCAGAAATATATAAATACTTATCTTTTAAAACACTTCTATAACTAGTTTCTTGGGAAGGATGTTCCATCAAGCGATAGACATGTTGTTCTAAATATCAATAACAAGTCAACCCCAAGGTGTGGCTAGGAATCCAAAATGGAATGGTGCCTCTCATAGTCCACTTCACTATCACACAACTCACTAGTTTTATCCTACATTTATCCCAAATTTTCTCCACCTCTCTTCCTCTTGACCTGCTTAACCCAAGGAATGTACCCCTTCAATTCTCTCAGTCCATCAGGCATCCCATTTATTTATCATGGTCTATCTAGTTCAGGTAACTATAAATATATCTACTGGTAACTCAAGGGAACTCACTGCCAAGAAAAATGCCAACAACCAACAACAAACACTTGGTGTTACAGTGCAACTCACTCAAGAGTTCACTCTTCATGTATGACAACCTGTCTCTTCAATTTCCATCTCTAAAATGATCCACATATGCTCCAACATGATCCTGAATTATCCATGCCTTATTTTTTTAGCTTTGGTGTTCTATTTCCTTGCTCTCTCCCTATTGTTCATGCCAAAACTACATGTGAAAATTTGCCTAATTCCCCCATACAAATTTCCTCTATTTTCACAAGAAAAATTGACTTCTCACTCTACCCAATGCTCATTACTTCATCCCCATGCTTTCCAATAACTATGGGATGTGAATCTCACACCCACCCTATTACATGAGTTTAATGATTGGGCTCTCACACACTCAAACATAAAAAATTGGGTTTAGATTAATACCCATAATTGATTTCCCCCTTGGACCCCTCTTAGGCACTCTCTTATCTTGTGGAAAACGCATCCCCCATTTCTGTCCATATTCCCAGCAGCTAGTATCACATTATATTTATTAAAATTTTAAAAATACACTTCACATATTACATTGCTTTCCCATAGTCACATTCATATCTAAACTATGCATTAATTAAACTGGGGATTATAGTGGGGATGTTACATCAATCTCAAAATAGTATAAGTTAATCTTATATTTTCTCTTGAGACAAGTCATCTTACATGATAAAAAATAGCTATAATTAATAATGAGATTTGTATTCGTGGAAAATAAGATTATTCATTGGAATTTATGGGTGGTTCAATATATTGGAAACTCTTTAAGATTGCATTGCATGTAGTCTAACAACCTTTAGATGCTACTTGGGAATTTTTCCTCCCTTTGTGAATTTGAGATTCAAATTAGGTGACTTCCTCAAGCTCACCCATGTTATGATTTTCTAGGAAACCTGTGGGGTATTTTCCTCAATATTACCCATGGTGATATTTTCTATGAGTCACATGAGTTTATTTCCTCAACCTTTCCCATGGGGCTATTTTATAGGAAACCCATGGGGCGATTTTCTTGGAATCCCATGGGGAAATTTTCTCGTTCTCACCCATGTGGATATTTTATAAAAATCATATGGGGTGATTTATATGAATCTAATGGAGAAATTTCCTCAAGCTCATCCATGGGGTAATTTTCTAGGTGCCCCATCAAGCAAGTTCCTCAAGCTCACCCCATGGGGTGATTTTCTATTGAAGTAAAATTCTTAGTTTTTAGGATTTTCACCTAGGTACATTTATGAAACCTCCAAAAAAAATTGATTCTTTGTTTATTACCTCTAATATTTCAAAGTATGAGGAGGACAAGGAGATATCCCCTTTCACTTCTACAATGTGTTGCATATTCAATATTTTACACTAGAAAATATTTAGAGGTTTGTGCCATACAACATTCACACATATGGGAAAACATAAGAAATGGAGAATGGAACTCTTCTAAAAACTTTGAGAAGTGGTAATTACCTGCAAAAGGGATATATAAACATGATCCCTCATCATTTTAAAGTACTTTCTGATACCTCAAATTCATTTTTCATAGAATTCAATTTCAGTACCCCGTTTCAAATATATCACCACTGCAAGAACTAAATTTTATAGAACTCATTTTCTCACTTCACAATCCACATATATTAGGGTTCTAAACCTCATTAATTATTATTATATTATTTATAGTCAAGTCGACATAGTGGTGTATGATACTTCATGCATGTCTTTATCTCCCTTTTATAAATCAAGGTGAGACATTTGAATAATCATCTTATATTGTGCATTTTGATATCCTGTAATTGGAAATGATCTCTCTAATATGCTTATTATTCATTCATTCACTTTTTATAGGCATGTAATTACTAAAAATAATGGTTTTTAATGCTTATTGGGTTATTTGGCTCATAGAATTTGTGATAGAGGTGGATGATCCTTGGTTTAGATCCTTCAAATGAGATATCATACAATTTTCATAATAACATGAATAAATAATTGGTGTGGGACTTATGGAGTTGGAATGAAGAAACAATGAAGTATCTCAACCCAAAAACTCATAAATGATTGACTATATTTTTTTATTTACACATTGTGTGAGTTATGGTTTTTGTCTAGTCCTCAAACATGGATTAAACAAGTGGATTTAGTAAAAGAAACATATTTAATAATTATGAGGTCCAAATTTTGTGCCACCTTTATGGTTGATAGAAGATGAACTAGGGAATTTCAAAAACAAATTTCATACCTATAAGGGAAATAATGGAAATGCGGCAATATATCCAAGTTCACTCCTTTGAATAGCACTAAAAATAAAAAGTCTTGGTAGCTTTGACCTAAGTTCCTCTTGAAGACTTGAAATTGAATGATAATTTGATATTCTAGAGAAGGCATAGTAGGCTATTAGATGACCAAATTTTAGACTTAGAGGTGCATAAACATTAGAGATACATGAAGTACAATATTGACCTATAGAGCATTCCATGAACAAAGGCTTCAAAGGAATGTTAACTTGAAACCTCCATAACTCTTTATTGGGAGATCTATTCAAGGGCATTCAAAAGAGGATGTAAATACAAAGTAGTGGATAATTGTGAGTAAATAATGAAGAGGTAGTTCAAAACATTATAATCCCTCTAAACCTCCAGAGGAATCATCCATGAAACATGAAGAAAGTTTATACATAGAGGATGACGTATCCAAAATAGAGAGAAGACTTAAGAAAACTAAGGATATAAAGTTGAAAAAGGTTATTGTTCAAGATTTTCAAGAAAACAACCAAAATGAAATGAAAAATTTGAAATATTGTATAGATGATGTGGAAGAAATAAACAAAGCATGTAATCTAGGCTCATCCAAGCCCTAGATGAGATATTCCCTAAAATAGATAATGTGATCCAACAAACTCATGAAAAAAAGATGATACAAAATTTCAATTTGAACAACATCCTACCAATATTCACATTTGAGGATGGTTTAAATTTAATATTGGAGCTAATCATAGATCGGTTACTAAGGGCATCCATTTTCACAAGGATGAATTAAGAAAACTCAATGGAACATGTGTCTATATATGAGAGAACCAAATAGATCAATACTTTGAAATGTATAAGATCATAAATGATCAAGAAAGGATTTCCATAGAAAATATATATTTAGAGATAAAATGATTTCAATGGTATCACTAGGTAGTTAAAAGGAATTCTTTTTTTTATAGTTATACTTGGGATTTATTTGTGAGGGGCCTAGAAGTGAAATATGGTAAAGTTTGGGAAGAAGAATACTCTATCCAATTGAAAAGAATCAAGAACTTAGGGTCTATTGAGAACTATAATTCATGAATCAAGAATATTAGCACCTCAAAGCATCAAGATCTATGTTGTGTGATATTATCACAACATAGATGAATATAACATGTGTGAAATATCAATTCATGAATAGACCCTAAGTTCTTGATACTATATTAGCACCTCAAGCCATCAAGATCACATGATACATTAAGAATAAAAAATTCATAGTACTTGTTACTTTTGGTAAATCCATAAACTCATTGATTAAACATTCGCTATTGTTTTGAGTACTTATTGATCCTCATATGTGTTAAGTCTTTTTTTCTCCTTCCTCTTGTGTTTTATTTTTCCATACTTATAAATTTTTATGATTATTGTGGGTTCAAAACATGTCTTTTCCTTAGTACAAATTTCCATGGCCTCCAAAACACACCTTTGTATTCTTCTTCCTTCATTTTGCACCCATACTTAGAAACTTTTTCAAACATTCTACCTCGGGTCTAAAAGATTTTTCTCAATTCACTTTTTTATTATCGCGACCCCTCCGTCTGACCTATTTCTTATACTTAGTTAATTTTTTATAATCTATCGTGCTCCATGGATTTTTATGATTTCTCTTCTTCATACCCTTCACCCCTGAAAACCCACGATGTTGTAACTTTCCATTCATTTTCATTATTCCATAGCCACTGACCCAACATACTCCATTACCTTTGCGATGTTTTATACTTAGTCATTTTCTTTGAAGTTTCACCATGGACCGCGGTAATTTTATTATTATTCTATATATATATGGACCGCGGTAATTTTATGATCCCTATATACCTCTGTGATGTTTTATACTTAGTCATTTTCTTCGAAGTTTCACCATGGACCGTGGTAATTTTATGATCCTTATATATATATCCCCCATTCTCTTCGTCTAACCAATTCACCGTACTTAGCCAATTTTTCGAAATCCCACTGCAAGTCCATGGGTTCATGCTCATTTCATTTTTTATCAACATAATCCTGATTCTTAGTCACCCCATGATAATATAGGCCTTATCTTGTCACTCTCCCCAATGTATGTTTAATGCAAATCTCATGGAAACATCAAATCAGTTAAGTATTAAAAGGTCTTTATTTATGGAAATCTTCTTAAGACAATTATTCGTTAATTCAATTCTTATTAAGCATATTTTGAAAGAAGAGCCTCAAATATTATTATGGTAAAAAAAAAAATTGGTAATAACATTCTAAAGGGATTGTACACTAATTAAACAACTTGATTAATCATGACAATCAGAAGAAAGGAAAAATTATGTGGAGATACCATAAAATCATTTCGATGGGAAGATCAAAGGTTCCAGTGGTCAAGAGAATACAATTATTACTCCTCATTTCCACCTCCAAAGAGGAGATCGAACCAGATTTGGACGTCAGGAATTTCTTTGGTAGGCCGTGTCCCAGAAGTTTACGATTTTAGATATTTAATTTCATTATGCATTGAAAAAATCGATAAGAACTAGATAAAAATTCATCTGCAAGGAGAATCCCTTGTTTCTTTGGTACCTTCAGTATTCAAGAAAATGCTCAAAGTCCCAAAGATGACAATGAAATTCAAAGGAGATGAAGCTAAGGATTTCCTAAAAGCGATAAATGGTGGATTAGACCTTCTATGAAAACAACTTCAAGACCTAGTAGTGATCCCATAAGACCTTTCAAGTATCCATGTTAGTTTGTTGAAAACTCCCTATCGATAAATGACATGGATATTTTCCAAAGTAGTCGGACAAGCGTCTATGGATACTATCCCTCAATTGGCTATGCATATTTTGCATGTTTCAATTCATGAGAAAGAATTTTTTTATTGGGAGAAGATTATCTCCGAAAAATTGTCTTTTCAATTGGAAAATTTCAAGAAGAATAAGAAATTCTACATGTCCTCATACCTAATATTTGTCATTACTTACTATCATGTTTTCAAAGGTTTGTGTTTATACAAACAAGTCAATTCTAAAATCGACCCTATCCAAATGTGGTACCATGCCTTATGGAAGAAAAAGGTTAGGTATCATTTTTATGAAGTACACAATCCTTTCATTTATTATTTTAAGAAACTTATTTTCAAACCAAAAACATCAATATTATCTTTAGAAGCATCAACATTATTGGATAGAAGAGGGAGATTTGAAGCAATGGATCATTTCTTCATCATCAAGATTTATTGTTCTTGTGAAAAACCCTCTTATCTCCCATTTTATTTGTCTGAAAAGATGTTTGTTGTGGAAGTATGCAAACAATATAGATTATGGGCCTATTTCTTTCATGAAAAGAGGAAAAAAAAATGTATTCCTCTACCTTGGAATATTGGAGAGATAATGTTAAAGAACATTGAAAATATTTATTAATTTTTAGTTTAATTTAATCAATATAATTTGAATAAAGTAGATGAAATCAAAGGGTTTGACCATAATCACATGAAAAACATGACATTAGTGGGATACAGTGTTTCATTTGCTAATACATTATTATTCGAGGAAGAAGAATATGACATCCAGAACCCTCAAGCATTGTTTGTTTAGAAGTAACAATAATATATTGAAATTGTTGTTAGCACCACTTATAAACATAGACAATGGGGAGGAGTGCTAGGTCTCTTAAAAATCCTCAGAAAAGTAGCCTACCAAAACAAAAATATAGTATGTGACCCAGGAACAAAGGAAATATTCAACGGACAATTTTTATGATGGAGGAGATCAGAACCCTCCTAAGAGAAGTTTGGAAATACCCCATAAACTCCATATGACCAGTAAAAGGAAAATATAAATAAAAAAGGAAGGAGGAAGTGAGGTCATACCTGAAGAAGAAATTTATCTTGAAGATATGAACCTGGATGTGAACATTGAGAATATTGAATTTTCTGATGAAGAATAGAGGATTCAGGAAAGCAGAGAAGTGACAGGAGAAATGGCCATCGAGTAATCAATTCTATTTGAATAAGAATCCCTTACTTTTCATAGTTCTCTTCTCGGAAAATATTCAAATAAATTAGTCATTGAAAAAATTCATGCAAAAAAAAAAAAAAGTTCAAGGAAAATTGAGCTCGGAACTCGAATTTAATGGAGTTTCGTCGTCTAAAATAGTATATATTCATGAAGCTACAAGGGAAGCCCTTAAAATTTATGGTAATGAAATGGAGAATGAGAACTCCACCCTAAAATAAAGGATCAAAGAGTTATAGAACTTTTTTATTCCCCCACCTATATTTTTTCAGCCCAATTTCTACAGTGCAACCCTGGAAGAGTTTTGATGGAACACCAGAATCCAGTTCGAGGCTGAGAGGAACATTGAGCCTACTTTTTATTGAAGAAGATATGTTGGATAAAACTCGAAGAAAATAATGTCTCTTATTTTAGAGACATGGGAATTGGAAAATAATTTTGTTTCTTTGGGATCAAGAATACAAAACTTCAAACAATATATGCAAGTCGATCTTGAAAATGATGAGGAATTCTATAAGGGAGTTTTTTCCACCTTTGTTGAAAAAATATCAAGTGTTAGTGAATTGTGAAAAAAAGAGGAATGCTTGCCTTCACCAACTCGAATAAAGAAACTTAAATCATGTTGGATAAAAAGAGTAAAGTTTCTAAGGGAAATGTTAGCTTATTGTGATACCATAAATGTTAAAAAATGGGACTTATATTTAAAATTGATTGAATTATA
The DNA here is from genome assembly GCA_032191745.1 of Picea mariana. Classification (NCBI taxonomy): domain Eukaryota; kingdom Viridiplantae; phylum Streptophyta; class Pinopsida; order Pinales; family Pinaceae; genus Picea; species Picea mariana. The sequence continues at coordinate 17,103 of JASDQU010501019.1, read as the reverse complement.
TTTTTTCTGATCAACTGGTGATGTGGAGAACCAACATTGATTAGCATATTCAATGCTTATGTCAAAGGAGCAATTTGAAGAAAAAATGGAATTATTGAACACTACATCCGCTAAGAGATTCAATAGCCTGAATGAGTATTCAAAATTGGAAGTGGAGAGTTGGTTGGTTAGTTATGTAAACAAAAATGAAGATATTGAGGACACACTACACCAAATTTCAATGGAATTTAGAAATCTGGGAAATTTGTTATTTGACATAAAAGTAAGGCAAGAAATCATTTTTGCACCAATGAAAGACTATATTGAAAATTGGTTAAAGAATGCCATGATTAAAATAACAGAACCAGATCAAGAAGAGGTAGATACAATCAGTCATGGAATTCCAACAAAAGAAATTACAAAAGGAACCTCAACAAGTAGATAAAGAGAGAGAGAATCCATCACAATTTGTGAACTAGTCACTATTCATAATTCCTTATCTTTCGTACTTCTTGTTCGGAAATAATTCAGTTGTGTATTTTCATTTCTTGAGAATCCATAACTGATATTTGATCATCTCCTTTTCCTTATTTCAGGTTGAAATATGTCCTACTTTCTTTTATGGTTCATGGGAGCCCCATCCAAGTCCATTTGGACGAATGCAATCCTTTTATTTTTATTGTAAAACATACTATTATATTGAACTCCCAAGAGAACTACTTCAGGGTGTATTTTCAATGATTTCTCAAACTCTAAGTTTATGAGAACAAGATTTTTGAAATGCACCTATCATATCTTCTTTTGTTTTGAATGAAATACTCTTTTAAAGTTATCTATATTGTGGACTCATATCTTTCCTTCTTATGAATGCGATCAAATGTTATCATGTTGTGATGGATGTGAGGAATGTCTTATTTTCATATTATGGTTTCCTTATTACTGTATAATATTATGTACATATATTTATTTCATTCTTGAAGATTCATGGTCCTTTTATCAAGAATTTTTTTGTGCGAATGCATATATTCCATTCTCCTTTATATTTACAAAGAAATAATATTCGGGGTTTTCTATTTATTATTTCCCATTTTTATTGTTTAGTTCAGAACATTCAAGATATATATTTCACATTATAACATAGGATTACCACCTCTATAAAAACACAGGTGGGTTTTATCCTCATGACGTTTTTATTGGGATTGTAACCAATCTGAACATCAATAGTACCTAGTGGTAAATTTCCAAATATTGGTTTCTAATGGGGAAATTATTTATTGTGCGAGAAATTTCTATAGCATCGAAATTAGAATGGAGACTATAACCTATCAAGTCCCTTGTAGTATTCCATTCATATATGTCATGTACCCAACAACCTTTATGCTCCATTGAGGCTATGGATTACTTGAAAAACAACCACCAAATATAGTTCAATACCATATTGTCATGTACCTAGCAACCTTTATGTTCCACTGAGGCTATTGGGTACCTCAAAAACCACCACCCATTATACTCTAATACTCAATGTAAATGAAAATCAAATTCAATGGTTGGCTATAGCTTTCAATAGTGTTACACATTCAATTTCATTCTTAACACATGAATGCAACTCTATAATAATTTCAAACATGAATAGGAAAATTAAATACATAAACACAAAAGTGAAATAGTTATAAAATAATAAAATATAGAACAAAAAACAAATTAATATGGCATTTCATGAAACAATTAGATTACTTATCTTTATAGAAAAATAATCCTCCAACTACAAACAAAGGACGTTCCTCTCAACCTTACACTCTTTATCACACTTAATATTTCAATGATAGAGGCCACCCCTAAATTGAGGCTATGAATCCACAAGGGTGAAGTTCTAAGATCTGGTTCTAAGTCCTCTTACTCAAGCCATAACCCATAAAACACTCACAGGAAAGGAATCCTTCTATAATCATCCCAATAAACTAGCACTCTTCCCCCTCATCCTACACAACACCACAAATGGGACCCCCTTCTTTTATAAATAGTCCCTCAAGATATCTTAATTTCCTTCCAATGCTCCAACATGAGATAGGTAGGGAATATATATAATATGACTCCAGGGAATCTTAGTTGTAGGATAAATTCCCCTCTATGTCAACCATCCACCTAATTACTTACAGTGTTCATAGTAAATTCAATGGTTGTAAATTCCTCACAAATTTCTCAGAGAAACACTATGGACATTTCCATAATCACAAGAAATCAGAAACATAATATTGCTCACAATAAATATATAATCATTTCCGCTATAAAAATTAATAACATAATCCTACATGAAGGGACACCTTCAATTATTCAAGAAAATATTCCTCTAACCATATTATTGGTTTCCATTATTATGGCAACATTCCAAATTAGGGAAGGAATATCTCGACAAAAATTATGAATAGAATAATAATTTGAATTCCCCCTTTTTCATGGAAAAAATCATAGAATATATTTTCATGTCTTAAATAGGCTATGTATCTTTATGGGAATCCCACATACCTTGTTCAAGAAACTAATCCCAAATCTTAAATAATATATAACATGGATTAATTAATATAGGTTTTAATAATAAAGAGACTAAGGAATTAGGTTAAATTACTCTCTAAGGTCCTTTCTCTTTATCCCCCCTTAGGCCTCCTATAATCCCCCTTTATCCTCCCCCACTTATGGAATCATAGAGCCCCATCTCTTTTTAGTCCTTCTTCATTCACAATCATTAGGCTTTTTATACTATAAATCAATGTGCATATTTACAATGTCTATGATCATTATTTACTTAGACCATATATGTCTAGATTATAGTCATTTTATCATTTCATTTACATTCATAATCAAAGGGATCTAAATCAGGGTATTACATTACTTTACCCATTTGAATAACACTATCCTTGATGTTATTTTCTTTTCAACCATGAGACCATGTATTCATTCTTTGATTGCACCTATAGTTCCATCCTTTTCCTTGGAACTTGTATAACTATTGGCTATCTTATACACAATTCACATGCATTAGATTTTTACTACCCTAGGTAACCTACTAAGTATTGACATATTATCATGTACCTATATAAATCATCAAGAGAAACATGCATGTTATAACTATCATATACAACCATTATTCCATTCATAGGAAATTTTCAATTTCATAGTTAAAGCATATGTATTCAAAACATGAAATAAAGTATGCAGTTAGCCTAATAATTATCCATATAAATATTTATCTACTTAAAAAGGATGCCATGAGAAAGAGTTCAACTCACTATCCTTTCTAAAACACCCTTATTGAGACCAACCATCATGTAGCATGAATCTCTTGTGACATGTTTATTTAAGTTGTCTCTTCCTTTCCACACTCAATCTTCCAAGCTCACACATCCCCTTCTTTTTTAAATAGCCCCTCATGTAATCCATATTTCCAAGGCTTTCATGTGCAAGAATAGTTCCAACTTATGGATTCATATTGCGAAGAATCCCATTGGTAACCACTAATCAATCAATAATTTGTGGCAGTTAGAGGGTTCTCGTGTCATCATAATATCTTTCTCCCCAAGATTTCTAGTTTACAATAGTCATCATTTTCTCTTACTAGGTACATTCACCATCCACTTGTGTCATAAACATAAATATACAAATATTATGATTCATCTCTCAATCTATCTGGCAACTTTTGAAATAATTATTACAACAATTAGATTCCAATTAATATAGGAAGTTATACACATACTTAGCTTTTAATTTTGTAGGCAATAGTCCATGTCTACATTATGGCCTACTTTCATTTCCAAACAGTACAAGGAAAACACCTTGTATGTAACGACCCCATCGTTACGACAACAAGAGAAGCAATTTTTTTTTGTTTTCATTTTTTTTTCTAGGAGTTAAGAGGAAAGAAGGCAACGGCGACAACAATTTAATCACACCACTGATGACAAATGCTAGCACACAGTCTAGGCAACAAGTTACTATGACACCACACACCAGCTCAAGACAACTAGAAAACATGCACAAAATAACGAGGATGACTACCCTTCCGATGCAAACACGACCATGCCTACAAGCTAAGGGGAAACACCCCCATCCCAACATCATGGCCTAGACAAAAAAATACTAGAACCTCAAGGTGCATGGACCTAACACCTGAAGGTGTTCGACCTTTGTGCTAAGAGAAACTTGCACGCTCGTCGACACTCACACAAAAGAACCTACTCTGGCCAAGATCTCATTCGTCACTATCCCTAGGGCGTGCCATGATCCCCTCATCAGGAATCATGCCGTTCCCCGGGTGACAGATGCGTCAATAACCTTGGCACAAAACAAAAGGGACCAATACTCAAGAAAACTCCGATGAGATAGGAACCAAATACTGACTGGGATACTATACCTACCCCACACAAAGGTTGACGAGACACAAGAGGACAAATACAAGGGGTGACACCAGCCCACACGACATCGTCCCTGCCCCCACCAATCACCCAGTCTAACCAGTTTATGATTACATTCATATTTAACAAGGGTTCCATTCTAACGGGGCACATCAAGTTACAATTAGACAATAATGTGTCCACTAAATAAACATTAATACAATTAATTTTGCAAATCTAAGTGGTCAATACTAAAACCATAATTATAAATGCCTTTTATCCTTAATTAAAATTCAATCCAGCAAGTCTAAAATTTGCAATCCATTCCTTACTTACCAATCAAATTTTAATCTTTAACACAACCTAATCGATCAAGTCCATGTTAATCCAAATTCTCCACCCAACTAGACATTAACTTAAATAACAACATTTACAATCTCAAAGTAGAATTCTGTCATTATAACACTTATAAACAATTAAATCTCATCATGTAGTCTAGTTATATTGAATGAACTAACAATGCTATCTGTCTAATAATATTGGAAGGAAACTACTAACTATTAGCAGGGTTGGAGCAATTTATCAAGGAAATTAACATAGCGGTTACTTAACAATTAATATAGAAATAAGAAGGCAATTAAATGACCATTAACACGACAATTAAAAGAACACTAACAAGGTAGTTTACACGACTGTTTTCATAATAAGTAATACAACAATAGCAAGAAATTTAAGGTGTTAGTTAACATTTAACTCACTATGTCATTTAATCCCAAGAATGAATCTACTGGCCAATTACATTGTTGTAGCAATTGTTCTAGCAATTAATATGACCATTACATAACAATGAATCTAGCAATAGTAAGGCATTTAACTAACTGTTATCCATTTAATTCGCTGTGGCAAAAATTAAGGCATTTAATGCAACCATTACATAGAAATGAATCTAGCAATAGTAAGGCATTTAACTAACTATTATCCATGTAATTCGTTGTGGAAAAATTAGCAAAAACGCACTGCCCACATGTTGGCCAATCGTGCCCAGTTGAAAACATCTCAACAATTAAATGCAAACGTATCCAATCAACATCAACACAGTCCATCACTCAAGGTCAAACACAGTCACAGTTTGAAGGTGAAATCATGGTCATTACTACAAGTCATTTATGAATTAAATAATGAAAAAAAGGGTGGGCAAATTCAACATGCACACAGTCAATTTTTATGTACCAAAACCGTGGTCATTCCGGCAAGTGAATTTAAGATTTAAAAGGATAAATTCATGTGTGATTCCTACAACAACTCAGTCCATCCTTGGAAAGAAAAAATGTGGGCATTTAAAACAACAATCTTAGTCTCATTTGAAAGAAAAAATGTGGGCATTTAGAACAGTAAACTCAATCTCATTTGAAAGAAAAAACATGGGCATTTAAAATAGTAAACTCAGTCTCATTTGAAAGCAAAAACGTGGGCATTTAAAACAGTAAACTTAGTCTCATCTGAAGGCAAAAACGTGGGCAATTAAAACGACAATATATGGCAACATTTAAAAGAAAAAATGTTTTTCCATTTCTAGGATACCAATACCAAATGAAAACATGAATCAATTCATTTTTCCATTGCCAGAATACACATACAAAATGCAGACATGAATCAATTCGTTTTCCATTGCTAGAATACCAATACAAAATGCAGACATGAATCAATTCATTTTTCCATTGCCAGAATACCAATACAAAATGCAGACATTAATCAATTCATTTTTCCATTTCCAGAATACCAATACAAAATGCAAACATGAGTCAATTCATTTTTCCATTGCCAGGATACAAATACAAAATGCATACATGAATCAATTTATTTTTCCATTGCCAGAATACCAATACAAATTGCAGACAACAGTAAGAGAACCAAAAGGATCCAATCATCCAAGGATAATAATGGAGGTAGATGGCTGATAGGTTCAACCTTTGCTCATCATCCTTGCATAGAAAGGTAGAGCGTTGAGATCCATAGGTCTATTAACACCAAAGCAACGATCGTAGATCAGGCTCCTAGCCAACTGCCTAGGCAAGGACTGGTGAGCTAGGGATGATACGAAAAACCACCAAAATGGTTACAATCAAACACCACAAGGAGGTCAAGACATGCGGGGAAACGAAGGCCATGGGAGTCAATCAATCATCGAGGTAGGATATGAAAGAAATCCAGTCATCAATCTAGACAATCAGCTTACTTACTCCATTAAACATGCAGATCCAAGCATAAATCCTACACAATCTAACATACAAAAATGAAGAGAGAGTATCGTTGCTTGATCGCCCGCTCTGAGTGACGTCCTGCGTGCTCTATGCAACTCCTACTTGATGACCGACAAGACTTCACTAGTACCTCCTAGCCAATGATAGGGGTACTCTTCTTCCCCCTTAGCCCCCGAAGCCACAAAGGGGCCACACACACTATCCAGAGATTATGCTAGCTCCTAGCTCACCTCGCAAGGCGGAGCTACCAATCCTCACCGAGCTGGGTATCCCAACTCCCACAAGCTAAGTCAGTCAAGTAGAGATTTCTGCAATGTAATGTTACACAAACAAAAGAGATCCTTCATCCTTCTCCTCCCTTCATTATATAGAGTTTCGAAGTCCCCTACTTTCCTAAAATCTCATTTAATTTAGTTTTTAAAAATTAAATCCTAAAAATTCCTCCCAGTACAAGTGTCACCCATCCCCTTCATTCCTCCACAAATTAA
>JASDQU010501018.1:38206-48387 GCA_032191745.1 Picea mariana | reverse complement strand
GAGAAAGAATAAAGAGTTGTAATAACCACTAATTTCAACACTCATAGAGTGAATAATTTAAAATATATATAATATACATGATCAAAATAATTCACCATAGTATTCTTCTATAGATATGTGGACTTACACTAACAAAAACCTGAGTTATCTACCACCTAGTCCTTGTTAATCGACCATGCAGCCATTAGTTAACTGATATAAACAAGTGGAGTGGAGAAAATATCATGCATGAACATTTATTCTTCCCTCCAATGCTCATGCATGTCAAGTGCGTCCTCTTGGTGATGATCCCAAGGTGAGTGCTCCCTCCCAGTGATGATCACAAGGTGAGGATGCAACACTTGGTGATAATATTGAGGTTTCCATGCATGATTGAATCCACTAGTCTAACTAATGTACAAATGAGTAATTACTAAAGAGGAGGTGGCACCCTCATCTATGGGGGAATATCTCTAACCATGGGTGCCCTCATCATAGAAAAATAAACATAGGATAGTAAATACTAGGTGGGTGTGTAATATCTCCAATACCCCCCTGAATGACTACTAGGAAGTATGTAATGAATGGGTCCTAGAAAGAATCCATGTTAGGTACCCATTTTACAATTCATCTATTAAAAACACAATATTAAAAAAGAGGAAAGAGCGAAAACCTCATGGGAAAACCCCCCCCCTCAAGATACAATGCTGAAAAAAAGGAGTAGAGCTGCTAGGAAACTATGTTCTTCACCCCAAGGAGACCTTGCAAGGCTTGAAATACATGCTTGGTGAAATTTTTGATGAATATGTAGATGTATGTATGGATTTGATGAAGTAAATGCACCAGCGAAAAGTTTGTATCTATCCACTTTCTCTAATTGGAAGGAAGAAGATCCAAATCCCTGTCATTTATGGTAGTTTTCCAATACATATTCTCTTCATCCTCTGCATAGGCCTAAGGGTTGGATGTTATAACCATGTAGAAATACATGGAAATTACTAGTTTTTTGGATATGAGAGCATGTGGATCCTCCTCAAATTCGGATCTCATCCTTCTAGGATCGGAAGGATCATCCACAAGATCATTGGTTGTTGGTAGGATGGACTCTGCCCATTTGGGTCTTGGTTCTATATCAGCACATCCAGGCTAGTGTACTTTTGGATCTGATTTGGAGATGAGATATGAAATCCGATCTGAGGAAGCAGAGAAGTTGAGAAGTTTGGTCTTTTCTCTGAATTCTACTTCAGGAGGAAGCTAAGAAGCTTGTTATTCCAATGCATTTTTTGTGGGATTTGTCTTGGCATTCTCTAGCATGAATTATTCACAATATTCCTTTATCCAAAATAGGACCTCTAATTTGGTCCATACTTCGTCTATAGTTTAGAGTGATACTACATGGAGTTGTATTTAAGGAGAAACAGACATGCAGATAAATCTGAAATCCATATCATGTCTATTGAGAAAATATTTTTTCTCATCAGTAGAAGTGGGCTCTGTTTTTGTTGCCATGGTTTTTCAATATAAGCCTCTTCTTTTGAGAAGAAGAAGAATCTTCGACTTCCAATCGAAGTAATTGTATGGCGTAATATATTCTTACGATGGAAGTAATTCCATTCTTTGTGGTTACTTCAATCTTTTGAACCTACAAATGAATGTTTTTTATCCTTCTTCCTAGAACCTATGGGATTGGATACCATGTGAAATTGGGTTTAAACCTACACAAATAATCTATCTAGAAACAATGAACAACATACTTCCAAAGTTGAGAGAAAAATTGGAGAGAAAGAATAAATAATTGTATTAACCACTAATCCACACTCAAAGAGTGAATAATTTACAATATATATATAATCTATATGCACAAACTAATGCACCATAGTATTCTTCTAGAGATATGTGGACATACACTAACAGAAACATGAGTTATCTGCCACCTAATCCTAGTTCAATGACCATCCAAACATTAGTTAACTAGTCTAGACAAGTGGAGTGGAGAGAATATTATGCACACACATGTGGTGTTCCCTCCAATATTCATGCATGTCAAGTGCTCCCTCCTGGTAATGATCCCAAGGTGATTTCACTCTCCAGGTGATGATCCCAAGGTGACCATGCAACACTTTGTGATAATACTGAGTTTTACATGCATGAATTGACTCCACCAGTCTAACTAACGTACAACTGAGTAATGACAGAAGAGGAGGTTGCACCCTCATCTAGAGGAGAATATCTCTGACTAAGGGTTCCCTCATCATAGACAAATAAACATAGGATAAGAAATACTAGGTGGGTCTATGATATCTCCAATACCAAGGAGACCATTTTATTCAACAAGCTTCCTCATACGTGTTGTATTGTAAAATATTTTCATTGGGTAATGAAATATTTGTTCATTCTTTCATAATATTTTTTGTTCTGATTTATTTATTTTGTTTCATTTTGTTTCATTTTGTTTCTTTCCACATGAATAGCATAGACATGAAGATGAGCATTTTCATTTAAATCTAGGGTTTCTAGTTTTATTTGTTTATTATTGTCTATGATCTAGATACAACCACAAGATTTGCATTGTTGGTGAACCCCAAAAAAAATTGAAATTTTGATCCTTCGAAAAATCAAATTTACTTATGAATTATTTTACTTCTAAGCAATCTAAATATGCAAACCATGAGACAATGTAAACATTAATGTAAATATGCAAACCATGAAACAATGTCAACATTCATAGAATCAAGACTAAACATCCATGCATAATAACAGTAATAATCATGCAGAAAATCATAATATTTGTAGTCTATTGTTTTTACAGTAAATCCACTCCAAACAAAAATCCTACTACTTTTAATATGAATAATTAATTTTAAACTAAAATTTAACTAAAAAAACCATAACAATAATAAAATATATAAATTATTAAATTAAATAAATTATTCATAATGAATACACAATAAAATATTTAATTAATGTAAAAAATATCTACTTTAATAAATATACCAAAAAAAATAATAATAATAATTGTAAACCCTAAATTATTAATTAAGAAAGAAAAATTACATAATAAAATTTAAAAATAAATTAACAATTTCAAAATTACTATTTATCATATAATGGTGTTTGAATTCTATTACATATATAACATATATTATTCAACCATGTCAATATCCCTTTAGAGAGTATCCCTATCAAATTTTGGATTTATTTTAGAGTTAAGTATTAGATTATTCTGGTTTTTAGAAGATACATTGTAAGGCCTTTGCATAATGAATTTTTTAGATGGTTTCTCTCCATTAAAAATACACTAATAAATAATTATTATTGTGTTTAATTCATAAAATTCATTTTTGAACTATTTTCATATTGTTTATGATTTTTTTTATCTTTACCTAAATTATTTATAGTACATTTATTACCAAACCACATAAATTTAACTTTCTTTTCAAAAAAATTCTTTAAACCAAGAAATTTCCTAAATAAAATATGCTTAACACTTCTTCTTTTAATTTACCAAATTCCAAGAAATAAATTACATATAGTTATGAATAGTGTAATGTTGACTTGTAATGAATAGTGTAATATTGACTTGTATCTAAATTCAGTGAAAAAAATTGCATATATTTATGAATAATGTAATGTTGACTTGTATTTAAATTCAGTCTTTTCTACTAGACTCTAGGTGGTTCTATCAATTCTCCTTTCTACTCATTATCCAAGTTCCAAAAAAAATTAGTTCTTATCTCACCTTTCCTTTTTTATATTTTTTATAAACTCTACAATCCTCTAATTCTATTATGAACATCTCAATCTTAAGTGAATATGCAAAACAAAAAATATTTTTAAATATTATTTATAAATAAATTAAACCTTACATCTATTATCATAATTATCATAATGAAATACTATTTAAATTTTCCAAACCTTCTATTTCTTTGTTTTGAACTTTCATGAAACTATATTTTTATATTTTTATAAAGGTTTGTGATTTTTATTACCATACAAGAAATAAAAATATGAATTTTTATTTGTTTTTATAAAAAAAAATTATATTATTTAATTTTTTTTAACTTTGATTCAAACATATAAAATTATCATTTTTTTATTCCACATTATTTTTCTCATGATCATTTTGATTTGAATTTCCATTAATATTTAAATATTTACCACCACAATCATCTGAATAGGATTTTTCATTTTTATTCATCAATAATAATTAAATAGCTAAATATAGAGATTAAAAAATAATTTAATAAAAATAAAGCAAATAAAAAAAACTTAATTATAATAAAAAAAGTGTTGTTTAAAAATAATAAAATATAAATTTTATCCGGAATTTATGTCACCTCTTTGTTGATTAAGAGGTGTTTTCACACCATGTGAAAATTTCCATCCAACATATAATTAAATAGTTTTACCTCTATATTAGGTATGAGTGTCAATTATATAATCCAAAAAAGTGTTTGGATCCTTTATTTGTAAAGATGCGTTATTTAAAATGAAAAATGAACTCTTTACTAATCAATATATCATATCGTGGTAGATTTGATCATACCAATCCATTTCCATATAAAATAAGTGGAATTATTCTTTTTCAATGGATTTCTTCAATGATTTATAAGAGAGAATCTTATATACAAATCATTTGAATAATCTCTATAAAAATAATGAATAAGTATTATGTTGCATCTCTTTTAATCATTTTATTCATTTTATAGTATTAGGAGAATGAATTATTTCTTAAATATATAGTCATGAACTAACTATATGATACTTATATAATATTTATCGACTAAGAAAAGGTGATTGTATGTTTCTATATTTGACATTTGAGTGGAGAAAAGATAATGATTCAAGGATATCAATTCCCATCCATTTAGAAACATATTTAATTTAATAAAAAATAACAAACTCAAAAAAGAGAAGTTGAATATACGTGATTTCATTAAGTGTGTGACAATGAAGGACATAATTACCATGACAAATAAAGTGTCCATTTTCATATATATATATATATGAAAATTCAGTTTCCTTTTTCTTTGGATATTTGATTTGTTTTCACTCGCATAAAATAGTGGAAAATTTGCAAAACAATTTGATTATATTTTATATATTTCAATCAAAACGAAATTCAAATACTAGTTAAGATTTATAGAAATATCCATCATAAACAGATAAATATTCAATGATAATATCCCTGGAAATTATTTATCACTTAATGTCTTGCAATATTATGATAAATATTCTACATCAATATGAGGGTCAACTATTATGCTAAAAAAACTAAACCATATATTATTTTCTCTATCATAGTGTTGGATTCTACTTCATCCATGCCATGCAATCATTTAAAAAAAAAATAAAAATCATTATTTTTGGATTTATTTTTGACAAAGTATTCTTATTTGATGTTCTTAGGTGAACATGTTAATAAGCCATTTTTATAGATTCAAAAATTATCACCATTTTATCCATAAATCATTTGATATTAAAACAAGTTAATTTATCCAACTTTCCTTAATAAATACATAAAAAAATATCAAAATTTTCACTTAAAAGTTTCTTAAAAACAAATTCAACTTAACATGAACAAATTTTAAATTTTAAAAACAAATTCAATTCAAATTAACATGAACATGAACATGGTGGAGTTCTACCAAACAAAATTTATATCTACCAATCTTATGAACCAATGTGTCCTTTTCCTATTGGCTTATCCTATTACTATATATACATGTCCTTCTTATATCTACCAATCTTATGAACCAATGTGTCCATATCTACCAATTGTATGAACCAATGTGTCCATTTGCCTAGTGGCTTTCAAGACATGATCAATAAAGGGAGTGTTAGCTAATTCATTTTTAGAAAGACTTTGTTATTTGGATATTTTAGTAACAAAGTTATATGTCACATCAGCATAAATGAGCTTTATGAGCTTTACATTACTAGAATCTAGAATGAACTAAGTGATATTTTTATCTTTTAATATTTCTCTTGGGCAATAATGGTATGCTATCTATTTAAGATAGAGAAATTTTTATATTCCACTTTCCTTATTTTTCATGTGTAAGTTGAACCAATAGTTTGGTCGATTTGTCTAAAGGAATTTAAAAATCCTCTCTAATTGTTATTGATAAATCTGTGATAAATCCTAATTTTCCGTATTTTTTATTTTTTTGTTATCAATAAATTTATTAAATTTGTGATAAATCCTAATTTTCCACATATTTTTATTTATTTTTGTTATCAATAAATGTATTGATAAATTTGTGATAAATCTTAATTTGCCACGTATTCTTTATTTATTTTTGAATTTACAAATGGAGAAGTGCATCAAACGATACAAGAAAATCGTTAGATACATGATGTTCGACATGTTATTTGTGAATTATTTTTAATTTATCATAGCTTTATTATCATTTTGCATCATCACCTTTGTGGAACATGCTTGTAAGGACCTCAAAGCAAAACTTGTTAATATCCTTTTTCAAACTTCTCATGCAATCTCTTCTAAGAGATGTTAATTTTCATGTTGACTATTATGATCCTATTCATCAAACATAATATAGAAGTATTTTCCATAAAAACAAATCGTAAAATCATTAAGATAACTTTGTTCAAATTACTTACTTCAGTTATCCTTATTAATTGGATTTGTCATATGATAGGAAAATCTAACATTTTTTTACATAGGATATTTCATATACTTACAGAAAGGGTTGATTGACTCTTCTTTTTATTTGTAAACTGCCATGGATATTCAACAAGAAAAAATTGTTAGAACGGGTCTTAAAATAATCTGAAATCTTAGATTATATTGTTTGTTTATGTAGATCCTAGATTAATTATTACAAATGTATTGCTTAGATTTATGAAAATAAATAAAATAAAAAAATGAAACAACAAGAAAATATACACACCATCCACACAATGAACACCAAATGCATCCTAGGAAACCCGTAATGGGAGAAAACTCATATAGAAGGTGAGGCGTATGCTCTATTCTATTTTCTTCAATTATGATATGCAAATACAATGAAAGGGTCAGTCAGTATGGAGTTTCCTATGACAATGTGGCCTAAATTGATGTTATAGAATCTACTTCCTCCTCTATTATGCTCTCAAACCACACTCCAATATGTTATGCTCAAATATGGAACAAGTACAATGCTAAAGAATGGAACACTTTCTCCTCCTAGTAGCTCAGTATTTAACATAGCCCGATATTCATCTAGGGTTAGGATTTTCTTTCATCCTCAACCCTCAATTAGTGATAAGGTTTTGAACCTTATACAATCTTCTTGAAATTTCACTCGTGGCTAGCCCATATGTGTGAGTAATGGGGGATAATGTGGCATCCATTCGTACCATGGTGGTCAACAAGGTAGGTCAACTTGAAGGAGGCATAGCTTCTACATATGATCTTTGATTGAGGTGATTTTCGCATCATTGGAAATTTCTTGGTGTGTTTCAAGGGTTTGGGAGCTATGCTCACAAATGTTTGACCCACAAAAAAAATTTATGCCTAAAATGGCTCTGGAAGGTTCTGGAACCCAAATATCCAAACTAGGACATGCCACTAAAATTGCCCCTGCAAGCAAATTCCTGCAATTGTTTTACCCAGAAAGTACTAAGATAGATGAATAATTATATGATGATCCATTCTAGATCATAATTCCCTATTTATAGAGGATTTTTGTCCCTAAAATATTTTACTGAATGAATTGAGGAAATGTTTCCTCTACCTTCTCCCTGGAGTACCATTTTTCCTTTCCTAGAAGTTCTCCTTTCAACCAAATCTTCCAAAGGTCATGCTGCCCCTATCTGGTAGTTCTAGAATTATTCTAAAAAACTCTATCTTATACCAACTCTGCCTAAGATTCTAGTGCTAATTCCTCTATGGTAGGTAAGAATTTATCCTCGGTTTCCTAATCCAACATGGAAGTCTCATAGAGTTTTAGATTCTCCACGTTCACTACTAAGTAAATATGCATATATGGGG
Source organism: Picea mariana (assembly GCA_032191745.1). Lineage (NCBI taxonomy): Eukaryota > Viridiplantae > Streptophyta > Pinopsida > Pinales > Pinaceae > Picea > Picea mariana. The sequence goes on along the minus strand of JASDQU010501018.1, from coordinate 40,412 downwards.
ATACATTGAGTCTATAGGAATTATCACCCACCTTCTCCAATACTTCAAAAGGTCCATATTGTAGATCCTTGATCTTCTTACCATGAACTTGTATTATTTCCTTTTTCATTTGTAACCAAACTTTGTCTCCCACTTTGAATGATTTATCTATTATGTGTTGATCATTTCAGGCCTTGTACCTTTCCTATGACTTATGTAGTGTATCCTCTACTTGTAGATGGATCTGCCTAATATTTTCAAAAAAAATATCTTCTTTCAATGCTTCTCCTATGAAATATTCCTTCAATCCTCATTTTCTTCCATAGACAACATCCAAGGGCGAAGGTGGAAAATACCCAAAGAAAGTTTCAAAATGGGACCTATCAATAGAAGTATGGACTGCTTTGTTATAAGAGTGTTGAATGTAGATCATATTTTCATCCCATGTATTCGGATGATTCTAATTATAACCCCTCGAAATTTGAACCAAATTCTTGTTGAAAACTTCTTCCTTCCCATCTATTTGTGGATGGAATGTTGTAGATTTCTTCAACTTAGTATTCATCTTCTCCCAAAGTGTAGTCCAAAAGGAACTGTGAAATGTGGTATCTTGTATGAGATGATGCTCCTTGGTATGAAAAGAACATGTTTGTTGCTTCTTGACTTTTGAAGGTATTTTTACAAGGCATGAGAATTCACATCTCGTTGAACCTATAAACTACCACAAACAGATAGTCATGTCCCTTCCTAGTTGTTGTAAAACCACCCACAAAATTCATGGAATGTTTTTTCCAAGGTCGAGTGGATATATGTAAGGGATGGTATAGACCTTGCTTCCTATTACTGGGCTTGATGGTACAAAAGAGCATGAACACTCTAATATATTGAGCTACATCTTCTTTCATTATGGGCCAACACACATACTTTTGTAAGTTAGCAACCATATTCCCATCACCAAAATGTCATGCAACCATGGAGGTGTGAGCCTCTCTAATAAGTTGCAATATTTCATCTTTAGGAACAAAAATCTTGTACATCTTGTAGAGCGACCCATTCTGGAGATGATAGTCATCCTTACCGTTGCATTCTTCTACACAATTTTTTTCCTATAGTTGCTAAAATACCTCTTTAAAGTCCTCATCTTCTATGTATGCCTCTTTGTATGCATCATGGGTGAAAGGATCCATTTGCATAAAAGTTTCCAATTTTGTGATATTGGATTTGGGTGGCCTTCAAAGCATGTCTATCAACTTATTAGTACTTCCCTTCTTATATTTGATGACTAGATGAAATTGTTGCAAAAACGCCATCCACTTGTAATGTCTTGTTTGTTGAAGCTTACCCTAGTCCTATATATACTGCAATGGCTAGTGATAAGTGTGGATAATGGTTTCCTTTCCCAACAGATATTGCTTCAACTTCTTAGCATCCTGAACTAGGGAATAGAGTTCTTTATCATATGTAGGGTAGTTCAAAACTCTCCCGTGAAAAATATCATAATGATATCATATTGTCTTACCTCCTTGCATCACAACTTCTCTCGTACGGTACCCACTTGCATTTGTCTCAAATTTTAAAGTCTTCCGGAAGTTAGGAAATGTGAGAATTGTTTCTTGACTAATATTTCATTTTAGCTCATTGAAATATTTATTTTAATTCTTTCCACACTAGAAACTCTTACCATTGATTGTTATGGTGTGGAGTGGTGTAGCTATCACTGAAAAGGATGCTATGAACTTCCATAGGTATTTTTATACCCCAAAAAATCTCCTAACTTCGGTGACATTAGTATAAATTGACCACTTCATGATGACCTCCATATTTGTGGAATTTATCTTGAGTTCACCTTCACAAATCACATACTCCAAATACACCAATGATTGGTAAGAAAACTCACATTTCTTGAGGTTTTCCAACAACTAATGCTTTTTCAAAGTCTTTAACACCTTCATGACATGTGAGATGTGATCCTCCTAGATATATCTATAAACCAATATCTCATCCAAATACATTATTAAAAATGAATTTAAATATGGATGCAATACATCATTCATCAATAACATAAGCATAGATGGTGCATTACATAAACCAAAATGCATGATCGACCATTCATACAAACCTTTCATTATCTTGAAGGTGGTGTTCTAAGTGTCTTATTATTTAATGTCTAACTTTGTTGGGTAGGTTTTATATTCTTTGCACGACACACCCCATGCAAAATGTTGCA
>JASDQU010501018.1:11147-23421 GCA_032191745.1 Picea mariana | reverse complement strand
ATGTATAATTCAAAGCACCCCCACACATGGGATGAGAGCCTTCCCTATGTCCAACATAGCTACAATCGATCCCTACATATCTCAACCGGCCACAACCCCTTTCAGGTGGGGTTGAGATTCCAACCATTGGGTCCCATAGATGTTGCACTTCCCCTTGCAGTCACCTCGACTGACTCATCTCCTGCTCCAACTGAAGTTGATAAATCCTCTCAATTCATTGAGTGGATCCAGCACATACACCAACAGGTTCAAGATATCCTACAGAAGGTCAATGACAAGTACAAACAACACCATGATCAACATCAGGTGCCACATAAGTTTCAGGTGGGTGACAAAGTTTAGTTGCACTTGCAGAAAGAACGCCTTACAGGACCCCATCACAATCTTCACCCACTCCGTTATGGGTCGTACACTATCACCAAGGCCATGGGGGATAATTCTTTTGAGCTCAACATTCCTCCTTTCCTTGGCCTACACCTACACCTAGTTTTCAACGTGGACCTCCTTCGGCCTTATTTCCCACCATTATTGGACACCTCGGACGTAGCAGAACAACTGACACCAAAAAATCTCAACTCCAACTGCATACAATGGGCGTCCAGTGATCATATTGTGGACACATAGATCAAGGGAAATCAACAACAAAGGATCCAGCTTTATTGAGTCGTCAAAGCAGGGCAGCTCCTGCACCAAGGCAAGTGGCTCACCCAGGGCCAAATTCACCAGAAATTTCCTCATCTAATGGGGGAAGTCAACGCAATGGAGACCATTGCTTCCTAAGGAGGGAGGATTGATCTAAGTGGATATTGGTGGCCACCCACCTTTTCCATCTAGCTCAAAACAACTTTCTAGCAATTTTGATAATTTAATATTTTTAGTAGTTTTTCGAGTCTTGAACTTCCAGAGTCGTTTTGAGGCCCTAAACGACATTTTTTGGGGTATGTTGTAGTTGAAAATTTTCATCATTTTGTGCAATTGGTGTAGTCCTCGGATAGATATTTCCAATGGGATATCATACGCCTAAAACGGAGATCGTATGCAAAAGTTACGACCCCAGGAAGTTGATGTACTAACTTACCCAAACAGGGCCCACATGAATTTTGGTGCTTCATCTCCTAGGGTTAGGTTTTTGGATGTTTAGGAAACTCTTGTTTATTGTAAAAAGGACTTGAGAGCCTCATTGTAATCATATTCTTGCGAATGAGCGCAGCCGTCACATCTCTTCTCAGAGATAAGCCGCCACCATTCCAACAAGCTTGTTTCCGCTGCATTTTACAGTTTCCAACTTATTTTTTTATTGAATAGAAAACCAGTTTCTCTGTATCTCTGTTATTTTGTGTTAAGCACCTATTAATAATATGTATTCATTTCATTATGCTCATAAAATATGGATCATTTACCTTCTTTATTGTTCGACGTTGTAGCTGTCGAATGCAATGATCAAAGATGTGGATTGTCTCAGTTGTGAGCGTCCCCTCGTCTGATACCTGCACGGAACTCATGTCAATAACATGTGTAGGATCACTAATATAATGTCTCAAAATAGATACATGAAAAACATCATGCATACACCTCAAGGAATCAGGCAACGCTATTTTATAGGCCACAGGCCCCTTTCTTTCCACGATCTTGAAAGGTCCCATGAACCTAGGAGAGATTTTATCTCCCTTTCCAAACTTGATTGAACTCTTATGCAGTTTAACCCGCAAGAAGACTAGATCGCCAACCTCGTAACTACGGTCGACACGGTGCGCGTCGGCATAACTCTTCTGTTGATCCTGTGCTTCCTTAATCCTTTGTATTATTGTTTGAATTTTCTCTTCCATTTCTTGGATCTCTTTTAGTCCCACCAGGACCCTATCCTCAATTTGATCCCAACTCAAAGGCATCTGACACGGTCGCCCGTAAAGAAACTCGAAAGGAACCATCTTAATGGTGCTTTGGTAGCTGTTGTTATAAGTGAATTCCAACAGTGGCAAGAATTATTCCCAACGCTTTTGTTGGTCCATCACGTGCATGCGCAACATGTATTGCAAGGTTTGGTTCGTTCATTCGGTCTGCCCGCCAGTCTCCAAGTGATACGCAGTACTGAAGTTAAGTTGGGTTCCCAAGGCCTCTTGGAAACTCATCCAAAATCCTCCAGTAAACACCGATCCTCGATCGGATATAAGCCTCTTAGGCACACCATGCAGCTTCATAATATCACTGATGAAAACTCTATCTATGTCAAGTGCCTGATACGTCGTACGCACGGGAATAAAGTGAGAACTCTTCGTCAGAGTGTCTACTACTACTAAAATTGAGTCATGTCTCCTTACCGTCAATGGCAATCCAACGATAAAATCCATCGAAATCACCTCCCATTTCGATTCTGGAATAGAGTGTGGTTGTAGTAATCCTATTGGATCTCTATGTTCAACCTTTACCTACTGACATTCTAGACATCCAGCCACATAGTTTACTATGTCTGCCTTCATTCCCTTCTAGAAGAATAAGGGTTTAAGGTTCTCCCTCATCTTTGTGACTCCCGAGTGAGCCATGTAGACTGCTCTATGAGCCTCACTTAGGATCAATCTCCTCAACTCGTCATTTGGTGGTACGTAAATCTAATTTTTAAACCTCAATAATCCATTGTCGTCAAAAGTAAATCCTTCAAATTTTGGTACCATCATTGTGTTTTGTCTGATAAAACCCTTGACCTCTTTGTACCAGTCATCCTCCCATTGTAAGGTTAGAATATTTTCACGTAGATTCGTCTGAAGAGGAAACACCAAAAGGATGCACGGTCTCTGACACAAATCATCTGCCACTTGGTTCACTGTTCCTTTTATGTAAGTAATCTCGAAGTCATACTCACTAAGTAATTCCAACCAATGTCGTTGTCGCACATTCAGGTCGCTTTGCATAAAGATGTGTTGTAGTCCATAGTGATCCGTCTTTAGTTCAAATTTTCATCCAACAAGGTAGTGTCTCCAAACCTTCAAGGCATATACAATGGCTAACAACTCCAAATCGTGTGTCACATAGTTCTCGTCATGCCTTCTCAGTTTCCTCGATATGTAAGCGATCACTCGATTGTCTTGCATCAAGACTCCGCCTAATCCTTCCTTGGATGGATCAGTGCATACCAAGAAGTCCGCGTCCATGTCAGGGACCTTTAGTATCAGTGTTTTTGTCAACAACTCCTTGAGCCTCCGAAATGATTCCGCACATTTCTCAGTCCAAACAAACTTCTTGTTCTTCTTCTGTAATTCTATGATCGGATTTGCTATCTTCGAAAATCCCTCGACAAACCTTTGATAGTATCCTGTTAAAACCATGAAGCTATCTACTTCTGGGACATTCGTTGGCACAGGCCATTCCATAATAGCCTCAACCTTTGTTGGATCCATGACAATACCTTCGTCGGAGATGACATGCCCTAAGTAGTGAATCTTCAATTGATAAAATGAGCATTTGGCCAAATTCCCATATAATTTGTGCTCTCGCAGACACTCTAGTACCAAGTGCAAATGCTCATCATGCTCCTCTGTCATCCGAGAGTAAATCAAAATATCATCAATGAATACTTGGATGAACCTGTCCAAGTACTCGCGGAACACCCCATTCATCAAACTCATAAATACACCTAGGGTGTTTGTCAGTCCAAATGGTAAAACAGTGAACTCGTAATGCCCAAACCTCGTCTTAAAGGAGGTCTTAGGGACGTCATCCTCCTTAATCCGTAACTAGTGGTATCTTGATCACAAATCAATCTTTGAGAACATTGTCACACCCTTCATCTGATCAAACAGATCATCAATCCTCGGCAACAAATATCAATTCTTGATCATTGCCTTGTTCAATTGACGATAGTCAATGCAGAGCCTCCACAACCCATCCTTCTTTCGTATGAAAATAACAAGTGCACCCCACAGTGACATGCTTGGACGTATCAATCCCAGTTCCAGCAACTCCTTTAGCTGCATTCTCAACTCCTATAACTTCAAGGTCGACATTCGATAAAGCATTATAGTTATCGATTCAATCCCCGGTTTTAGGTCTATAGTAAACTCCAATTCCCTCTCTGGCACCATCCTAGGTAACTCCTCCGGAAATATGTCTGCAAACTCTCTCACCACCGGAAGGTGTTCTAGACCTTCCACTAGTCCATTCTTGTTTAACGCAAGGATCGCATAAAGATTACATCCCTTATGCATGCTCTTCTGTAGTTGCAAGGAAGAGATGAGCCTCAGGGAAACTCCTTGGTTATGTCCCACAATCATGTGTCCTTTCCCCTCATCATCGACCAAGATCAACCATTTCGTCTTGCAGTTGAGTATCGCCTCATGCGATTCCAACCAGTCCATACCGATCACAATGTCATAAGATCCTAAGATCATGACGTACAGGTTGGCCCTAGTGAAAAAATCTCACAGGTTAAGGATACAACGCATAACATTTCCTCCAACCTTCTGTTTGGCTCTAGAATCCATCTCTACGAAGCTAAACTCATCCTTTTCGATTGCCTTTATCTTAATCCTTTTTAGAGTTGCACCAGAAATGAAAATCTCGGTAGCACCGAGATCTATCAAAATACTAAGGGTCTGGTCAGCAACGGTACCTGGCGTCTCAAGCACAGTCGACTGGTGCTCTGCCTGGCGGTTATTCACTAATGCATGAATCCGATGGGCCTTGCCCAAATCTCCCACGGTAGTGGGTCCGGCTGATCCAGATGCTCTAGTCCTCCCCACTGGGTAGTCACGCTGGTAGTGTGGCTCCCCACATGTCCAACACCCCTTCTTCAGTCTAGTACTCCTGGTACCCGAAGTAGAATATGACAACCCACCGACCTGGAATCCTGGTCTGTTCTATTGAACAGGCCTAAACTGTTGCTGCCACGGTCGACGATGTTGTTGATGATGTGGTCCCCAATAAGGTGTTCATTGATGAGGCATTGGTCGTCGAGGTGTAGTGTAAGTGGATCCCCTCTGGAATCCACAATATCCTATCATATGTTTGGCTGGTGTCTGATGCTGCTATGCACCAGATGACACCTGCCCTACTGGTCTCACTGGAGTCCTTCTCTAACCCCTGCTAATAAGATCCTCCTCTGCTATGAGGGCCTTCTGGATGGCATCGTGAAAGGTCTGAGGCATAATAATCCTAACCTTTTCACGTATGTTTCCATTAAGGCCAAACACGAACCTGTTGACCTTAAGTTTCTCAGTATTAAGATGTGGTGCATACCGAAGGAGCTCCATAAAATGGGCACCGTACGACTGCCCTGTCGTAAGGCGTTGAACTTGTTGAGATGAAGCTCAATGAATTCCTCTGATAGGTACCTCTCTCGGAACTATTCCTCAAACAACTCCCATGACACATCTTCGATGGCCATGTTCAGCTCCGGTAGGAGTGTCTTCCACCATAGAATAGTGCTCCCCTTCAGTTGAAAGACTGCCATGCAGACCTTCATGTTGGAGGTATAGTCACAAAGTGAAAAGAACATCACCATATTCTCCAACCATGCCTCGATGGCTGCATCATCTGGGGCACCAAAGAACTCGGGAAATTTGACCTTCTCAAGTTCACGGTGAATGCTACCAGTACCGACCAGAGCAGGCGGTGGACCCTCAGGAGGTGTCGGTGCCCTGGCCTCATCTCTGTCCAAATGGTTGATCAGTGCCTCAGACATCCGCTGAAAATATCTCATCATTCCAACCACATCACCCACCACTATCTTCTCCTGCCCGACAAGCTGTTCATCTCCCTAGGGGTTGGACCCCTCAGGCATGGATGCTATTGGAGGCGTCGTGCCTCCTCCCCTAGCACCCTGTCGCCTGCCTCCGCGGCATCCTCTAACCACGATTACCTGCACAGATACAAGTCAACTCAATTAGCAACATTATAATAAATTCATAACAATGAAATCCGTAGTGATCCCAAGTCGTGGGTTGAACCCCGCTTTGATACCAAATGTAATAGCGCCTTCTTCACGAATAAAAGTGAAGCAAAAGTGTGATATTTTTTTTTTGGATTGAAAGCCAAGATGGTGATGACAACAATAGTTAACCACAAAACTGACGATGAACGCAAGCATGCAGTCCAGGCAACAGGCTACTATGACTCCACGCACTGGCACAAGAGAAACTGGGCGAGACATGTGTAGGACAACAAGAAGGAACAACTACCCACCCGACACAATTAGACACGCCTACAAGATAAGAGACAACATCCCCCTCCTGACACAATGAACTAGACGGACAAGACTAGAACCTCAAGGCGCGTGAACCAAACGCATGAAGGCATTCAACCCTGTTATCGCACAGTTTGTAGCTAGGTCAAAAGGCTAGAAGATAGAGGCCAAACTGACATAACATGAACCTACCCCACCCAATGTCACCACGATGGGGAGGTTCTTTCTCTTTAGGGAGGTTATCCCAAGGGGAGACGTACTCGATAACCTGGAGTTTTGAAGAGGCTAAGGTATAAAGGTCAAAGTGAAATTTCCTCTTCACAGGTAACCACCAAGAGCAGATAGTCGGGCTAAATAGACAATAATGAAGTGTAGGCCCAAATGAGAACACCTGCCCAGAACAAAGAAATAGCAGACTAATACATGCAGGCTATGATTCAAAGGGTTAGCACTTCATATAACTATCTGATATCAATATATAAGCAATAGATATTGACAAGATCAATGTTTATTAATACAACAATAAAATAATATCAATTCATCAATAAATACCAAGATGATGTAGCAATCAATGTGTCCAATCAATCCCTTACTCAACAAATGCTTTAAACGACCATCTAAATGCCTATAAAGAGAAATTGTTGTGTCAAGATGGAATAACCAAGGATGATGTCATCCTTATTAGGGTTATTAGTTAGTTAGGGTTTCAATTTAGAAAAGGTTTTGACAGTTTGTTTGACCACTATCACTTCAACGTTGGAGGCCTAAGATCAGTGCCTAAGGGTAAATGGAGTCAAATTAAGGGAGGACGCAAAGGTTGAAGGAAAAAAGGCCAAGGACTAGAGGGAAGGGTTCTGAAAACCCTAGGGGAAACAGGCTCACTCCGGTGTTGCTTAATCAAGGACTCATGTTCTTTCCTCCTTCCTTAGGTTTAACTTGGAAAAATGGCTAGCATAAAAAGATAAATCAAGACACAAGAGTGTGGTGAGGGAGAGTGTTGTTAAGGCAAGGCCCTATCACCAAACCCTAGAAGCAGGACGGCCCTAGGTATAGATAACATAGGCCTGGGACATCTCCTCCTTCTTGACTTTTAAAGGTACGGCTAGCACAAGGGGAAGAAGAAATAAGAGTGTAGCAATGGCTAGGATCTTCCTTCCTTCTTCAATGGCTGAAAATTTCTCTTTTAGGGGACATGAGACAATGACCTACTTGTGTGTTTGTCCCCTAGGGTTTTTAAATCAGCAAAGTTTATAAATAAATGCAAGAATATAAGACTACAACCATTCAATCAAGAAGTTTTGCAGAAAAAAAAAAAACTTACATATCACCATGAAATAGCATTGCAACCCTAGTTGTAAACCTTCCTTCAAGAGAAATGCCAAAAATGCCAAGAAATGCCCTCCTTCAACATATGTGCCTCACTTAAAGAAAATAAATACCCGAGTAGGGCATAAAAATCAAATCTCCCTAGGAGAGTGAGTGTTGTGTTATGTCAAAATGAGGATAAAACTCCTCAATATATACTATATCAATGACCTTTAATTAATTTTATGTCATAAAAATTAGCCGACAAGACTTTAAACCAAGATCATATTGTTTTTACATTAAAATGTCAAGTTAAAACCCTAACTGAGCTATAATAAAAGTAAAATCCCCTTTAAGGGAGGCGCTAGCCCCTTTTAGGGCAAATGAGACATCCAGGAGGAAAATGTTAGCCCCCCAAGGGCTTCTCCAACATGCCACACGTGCCACTGCTGCCCAGTCTGCCTCCAAGAATGACCATGAAGTTGGATGACATCATGATAAGGATGGGGGTGCTCTGAGCCTTCCAAGGCCAGCGTTCCACTGAAAAGGGGTCATTCCCCCTAGGCTGGGCTCTGCCAAAGTGCCTCTGTTGAAACATCCTCTTCTTCTCTGGTGAAAAACCTCGATCAAACATTGTCCTGTCTCTGCCCCTATGACGGGGTCTCAGCAACCATCTAATGAGCTCTTCATCCCCATGGAGGTCCGAACTAATCATCTCCCCATGTGTACCGGTCCAAATGGTACATGTTCGTCAGGCATGGTCCTGCACATCAAAAACTACACCCTCCATGGGCTTATTAGTCACAAGGATCATAGCAATGTTAATCACATTTCATCATTAATATTATCAAACATATGCATAAAAATCTTGATATATCATTCAATAACCCAAAGACTCTACAAAAACCTACAATACAAGGTTGAGAAAAAGGACAAGGCACCCTATTGGGCAAGTATCCATAAAGAAAGGAAAGTTTCCAAGGGGTTTCATCCAAGCCATGTAAATGAGGTGATGTGGCTAAGGGATGTCCAGACATATGGGTAGAGTGAGAGCCAGGGATGCATGACATTACCTGTGGGTGCCTTTGTAGAAGGCGAGTTGTACCCGTCATGGATGCAAATTTTTCCAAGCCCTTTCTTGCCTTTATTCTTTCCTTTATTTGATTTTTCTTCTTCTTTTTCTTTTTATTCAAGGACTAACCAAAGGACACTGCCTTGGCGTGGTGACTAGAGCTGACAGTGTTACCCACAAGTACTTTCACAGATATGAATAGGATAGCTCGTGATGAGACCCCCTTTCCCTTGGCCATGCAATCAAAGGTCACTGCCCTGTTGTGGTAACCAGATGGTGGCGATGTGTTGGCAGCAATAATATAATTTTTATCTTTATAAAATGACCTCCGTAAGCTGCCTACACAGGGTCTACAAAATTTTATTACTCTTCATGAGTAGTCTCCTAAATGACAGTTGTAAATCGTCGCTTTTTACTTACCATCTATTCATGCTTCGTTTTCATGACTGAAAGCATGAAAACTTGCGACTGTAATTACCTTTTTGTTTTAAAGTTTCATTGAAGGAAAATGGTTTATTTAATTTGTTATGGAGTTTGATTCCTTGACATGAAGATATTACCCTGTTTTGTTTTTGACCCTCTCAACTCTAAGCATGCCTAAGAGATTGATAGTTTTAACAAACAAGAGACCCCCACCATTTGATTTTTTTTTGTATTGGTTTTGGTTTGATCTTTGATCGCATTTCTTTCACAAAACTTTTGATTATTTGATTTTTTTAAATTTACCCAACTTTGTAATCAAACCATGATGCAAGCACTTATGTTTGTTTTGAGTACTTTGGTCCTAGCTCGTACTCAATACGAAGGTGGCATACAATGTACAGATTGCCATTACTTCTTAGGATGGTCTCGGGTTTCACAAACCTCTTCGCATGCATTTTGATTAAACACCCTTCCCGTCGTATGAGTCATTACAACGTGTATTGTTAGGCTTAGGGTTATGGCTCTGTTTCATTTTTGCAAACCCTACCTGTATGTTGTGCTTTGATTACCCTCCTTTCTAGTATGGTCCCTGTAGTAAGGATTGAACCAAATGGTATCCAAACCCTGCTCTCATATGATGATGCTAGGGAGGATTTGGAAATAAATGGCTGACATGTTTTCATCAAGAAGTTTCAGGGTTTTAATCTTCAGGTTGCCCAAGAGTTCGCCTTATCCTTTGATGGTTGTAGGGAAAAAGTTGGTGATGTGCAATTGGAGGTAACCGAGGAGTTCCTGATTCAAGCCACATGATTGCCAGTGGTTTGTCAGAAATGGTTTAAAAACTCAAAAGTGGAGGAAGTCCCGTGGACCCTGTTTTTCACATCGCGAAAAATAACCAGCTGCGACAGAGGTATGCCAATTTCATTTCTGAAAGCTTGGTGGCATGATTTACTAGCTGTGGTGAAACAATTTGTTACATGTGAGGGGTGGTTCAGACTTGTTTTTCTATATCATTTACGCTTGCTTATGAGTTTTATAGGTTTCCCCTTGAACATGCCATACTACTTACTCAGAAGTCTATATAAAATGGGTAAAAGATTTAAGAAACAAAGGTCAAACTCAAGTCTTTTTCATCACGACCTTATTAAAATCATCCTCACACATCAGTTAGAGTCTCAAAATGACTGTTGGGATCCGTTTATTACACGGAATGGTTATGGTAACCCTAAATTGGGAGAAGTAGATAAGCCCGTTGTTAAGGAAACCCTTGTCCACCCGACGGTGTCTCTTCCACCTCCCCAGGCTTGTGACTCTTCCCCTAAAAGTGAACCCTTGATCTATCCAAAGTTCATTCAACAGTCTAGTCAACCAGTTACGAATTCAAAGGACTGTGTTAAAATTGTAAGGAAACCTACAGGGAAGAAGTTTAAAAGTAATGTTGATGTCAATTTCAAAAACAAAAGAGTTGGCAGGCTAATTTCTCGCAGTCTTCGAAATAAGACAAGCTCTCGTGTAGATGAGATCAGCATGATTGAGGTTAACGAAAGCTCAGACTCTAAAATTGACAGATTCCTTGCAGAGGAAGATCTTGTGTCATTCGGGACACACCCTAACCGACCCTATAATTTTGTTGATAATTTGCCTCCTTGCTTGAAATACAATCCATAGTTTTCTGGTGTCCATCTCTGCAATAAATCCACTATCTGTCTGGAGGGTTCTCCGATTCATAATCTTGTTCATTCTGATGCAAATTCCACACAGTCACAGTGCGATGTTTGTCTATCATGGATCGACAGATACTATACTGATGTCCCGTTTCTACAGTCACGAGTTAAGTTTTTAAAAGACTAGGTTGATGTTTTAACAAACAAAAACAACAGGCTTGAATCTATCATCCAAGGGAAGGATAAGCATTTGAAAACCACAGGTCATGTGATTGTTAAAAATGTAGAGGCAGCTACAGACATCGTTAACTCCAAAGTTTCATGATACGGTTTGATTTCATGATTAGAGGTATGATTTTTTTTTAATTTAATAGCATGATTGTGTCATTCTTAAGTTAGATTATTTGGTTTGTTGAATAAACTATTTTTATTATTAGATTAGCTTGTTTTGTTTATTCAATAAAATGAGATTTCATTTACTATTATAACTAGCTATAGAATCGCAAGATTTTGTAGCCAGTTAAGAAAATTCAAATTGTCTAAATTAATGACAGAGAACATATCTGAGATCTTCCTATTTTCTTTTGCTTTCAGGATAATTCAGGAGCCCGCGATTTCAAAGATGATATGAGGCACTTTTAAGATCTCCCAGTCATTTCTATGATATATTTTGAATAACAGAAACAGATTGTTGTTAGTTTTTGGATATTTAGTAAAATCAGGGTGGTTGCATCCCCCTTATTTTTTGAAACAAATTTGATCTCAGGAACAGAAACAGTTATGTTTCCTGAGACCTTTATAAACCTTTCATTTTGTAAGCATTGGATCATCTTGGCTTGGGGCAAGAGTATGGGCGTTTTATCATAGACTTGAATGGAACAGAATGCATGTTACAGCTTTAGCTTTTCTGTATGATGTTTTGATTCAAGTTATGTTTATTTTGATTTGATAATAGATGGTGATCGCTTTCATCATCATGATTTATTGCAAGTTGGTATAATTCATTTTTATATGTTGTCCATATCTTATGTCTCAGATACAATGCACAGTGATCGTCTATCCAATGTAAATTAGGAGATTTATCTCTAATTTCTATTGAATGTTTACATGCAAGTTCTTACAAGAAGATTTATCTCATCGTATTTACTTGCAAATCATTAAGACCATTGTGAATGTACCCATTATATGTTCTGTTGTCATAACTCAATTTCAGCATATTAGTTTCGCATTTGTTCGGAACAATCTCAACATCTGTTGCAGGTTTACTTCCCGGATAAGGTGGCTGGATATTCTCTACTGAATAGACATTGGATGAATTAATAGGTTAGTCTGTTATTCTATTTCGTTTGCTTGTTTATTTTAGAAATTTTTTATATACAGTATGATTTCCATTATCTATAATTTTTTGTTCAATTAAGTAGTTTAATATTTGATTTCATGAATGTATACATCTAAGAAAACAAACCAAAAAATTAAATAGTATTTTCACTTTCTCTATTATTGTTGTTAAAGGAACCAATTTACATTCGATTTTTATAAGTTTATATTAAAACTCGTGATTTTTACAAATTGTATATAGAACTAAGATACATATATTATTTAAATAAATTGTACATATATATATATATATATATA
>JASDQU010501017.1:65042-84832 GCA_032191745.1 Picea mariana | reverse complement strand
TTTTTTTTATATGGTGAATTGGACTCCTCTTCTGAGATGATCCCTGGTTGGATATTTACTTTCCATAGGAAATATGTGTGATTTGATCAATGATGGATTTATGATAAGTAATGTTGATTTGATATGATGCTTATATAACGAAGGTGTTATAATATGTGTTCGATGACTTTCCTTTTTCATGGTTCATATTATGGTTTATGATATATGCACATGTTGGATGCCACATTATGATGTATTCCTGTAGTAGATGCCTTTCCTTTGACATGTTTCATGATATATGGTACATGATGAATGCCTTGAATGTATGAAAGTATTGGACACATTGCCTTTGATATGATTCATGATATATGGTACATGATGAGTGTCTTGATGTATGACATTATTGGATACCTTTCCTTCGATGTGGTTCATGATATGCACATGATGGATGCTTTTATGTATGACAATTTTGGATAGTTTGATGTATGGAAGTATTGGATACCTTGCCTTTGATATGGTTCATGATGTATATGCACATGATTGATACCATGTTGGATGACTTGATATGATGTGTACCTGTATTGGATACATTTTCCATTTGATGTGGTTAATAATAGAATTTATAATTCATGCTTGATAAATGAGATAATTGATGCAATGGATTACTATGATCATGTTGTATGTTTACATTGGTATCTTCAATGGGATAACTTGTTGCACCTGAGATTGTGGACAATGGGGAAATACACTCAAGTGAAGGGTTCTTTTATTAGTGAGGATGAATAAATCATCCTAGTTAACTTGGGTAAAATAGTAGGAAGCGAAGGAGTTGTAATTCACATTTACCCTATTCTAGATTGGTGCATGGATTTCCGAGGGTCATAAATTTTGACTTAGTTATTCATTTGGGATGAAATCTTATAGGGAGTTGCATCTCGAAGATTTCACTACCGCATCAAAATGATTCTTTAAATCATACATCATTTCGACACTTTTCTGGGGCCAAATTCCTTCATATAAGGCCTCAAATTGGGGTTTTAGTGTTTTTTCGAGATTTTTTAAACTGGTAATTATCAGTTGTCTCTTAGTTTATACACCTAATCAGAAAAGCGAGTTGAAAAATAGTGTCTCTCTAGTTAGCTCATAGTTATTGGTAAGTTTTAGAGTCATGTGAGAATTTTCTAAAATGATTTGTTTTTCTAAAATTAGTTGTTTTCGAAAATTTCAGATAGTAGTTATAACGGGTTGAAATTCCATTATAATAGTCATGATGGAGAAGGAATAAAAGAGAGTTATTTTCCATTCTCATGTGTTTGCATGGTTTTTATATCTTGTGAATGAATATAAGTTTATTGGCTACATCGTCTAGTATCAGAGAAGGAATATGGATGGGAGAGGAAGAGGAATAGCAGTGTATCTTTCTCAGATGCATAGAGATATGCAAAACCTCCAAAGGCAAGTAGAAAATATTAAAAATGTGTTGGCTAGTCGGAGAATAATACAAAGAGAAGTGTTTGATGAGGAGACAGATCGAGGAGATGTATATCAACATACAAAAAATGAAGAAGAACAATTAGACCACATGACTTTTGAAGAGAGGATGCTTAGGGCTCTAGAAGGGAGTAATGATGGGATCAAAATGGAAATTTTAGAATATGGAGTCTTAAAACATAGGAGTTAATAGATTGGTTGAACTCCATGGAAATATTTTTTGAATGGAAGGTGATGACAGAGGAAAAGAATGTGAAATTTGCATGAAAAAATATGAAGGGTCACGCCATGATTTGATGGGATCATGTGCAAAAATACAGAGAAAAAACAGGAAAAGAAAAAATTAAGACGTAGAGCAAGATAGTAAACAAATTGCAAGAAATATTTTTTCCTCTCGACTATGCCCAATCCCTTTTTCATAGATTTAGAACTTGAAGAAAAACTTATCCACCATGGAGGAATTCAGAAATGATTTTTATGAGTTGTCCATTCATGTGGATCACTAGGAAACTAATGAGAAAATAATTGCAAGGTATGTGAATTGTTTAAATTTTTATATTCAAGATGAATTGAACATGCATAGGGTTTGTAACGTGGAAGAGGCATACCAATTATCCTCAAAGGATGAGGGAAAAAAAAATCGACAATTTTGTCAAAGGAATAGAGGAGCAAGGAGGGGTACATCATCTACCTCACTGGGTGGTTTTACCTATGGAAAAGGTGAATAATTCGAAGGATCTAAGAAAGAAGAAGATACTCGACAAGGTAACCTCAATCAACCATGCATAAGAGGATTTCAGAGGGGTAGAGGTTACGGTGGTGACGAAGGAGGACCTTATGTGTGTTTCATATGTGGTGTAGAGGGTCATAGAGCATTTCAAATGCCCAAATTATAACATACAAGAGCCAAAGCTAGGACAACATCCTAGTTTAAACTTGGTCCAAGCTAAAAATGAAGAATAAGGAGCTGAATCTGAAGTCCCACCCGATATGGAGGAGAATCTCTTGATACATAGGTCAATGGTGATTCCCGAAAAAGAGAAAAGGCAGAGTATTGGCAATGAAGATTGTTGGGTTCAGAAAAATATTTTTGCAACCAGATGCACTTCCAGGGGAAAGGTATGCCAAATTATTGTTGATAGTGGTAGTTGTGAGAATATTTTTTCCAAAGAGATGGTAGATAACTTGAAATTACATTGTGAAACACATCCCCATTCTTACCGAATATCATGGTCCAAAAAAGGGAATGAAGTCACCATTAATAAAAGATGTTTGATCAAATTTTCCATTCGTAAGACTTACAAATATGAAGCATGGTGTGATGTCATTCCGATGGATGCATGTCATATGTTATTGGGGAGGCCTTGGCAGTATGACATAAAATTCATGCATGATGGAGAAAATAATACCTACACCTTTTGGAAGGATGGATCAAAAGTCGTCTTATTTCCCCTTAAAGATGAAGCAAAAGATGAGAATATGTTGTCAAAAAGAGAGCTTGTTAAGGAAATGAAGGAAACATGATTATGTTATGCATTAATAGTGTAAAAAGGAGTCATGGAAGACATACCAGTCCCTACTAAAGTAGCCAAGATATTAGAAGAATATGTTGATCTTATCCCTAATGAACTACCTGATGGTCTTCCACCAAAGAGGGATATTCAAAATCACATTGATCCAATCCCAAGATCATCTTTACCTAACCAGGAATCCTATTGGATGAGTCCTACACAACATGCAGAGCTCAACTGACAAGTGACAAAACTTATAAGGAAAGGTTTGGTAAGAGAAAGCATGAGTCCCTATGCTATACCGACATTGTTGAATCCAAAAAATAATATGTGGAGGATGTGCACATATAGTAGAGAAATCAATAAAATTACCATAAAATATTAGTTTCATATATCATGATTGGATGACACGATGGATGTTCTAGTCAGAGTTAAATATTTTAGTAAAATTGATTTGCAAAGTGGATACCACTAGATCCAAATTTGTGAAGGGGGTTAATGGAAAACTACCTTCAAGACTAGGGATGGACTACATGAATGGATGGTGATGTTATTCGGGCTATCCAATGCATCTAGTACTTTCATGTGGTTGATGAATACTGTGCTTTGAACTTATATTGGTAAGTTTATTGTCATTTATTTTGATGACATCCTAATTTTCAGTAGGAACAAAGAACATCACTTGCATCATTTAAAAGCTATATTGGATGCATTGAGAAAATACTAGCTTTATGAAAACCTAAATATATGTAGTTTCTTGTATGAAAGTATGGTATTTTTGGGTTTTTTCATCTCAACATAAGGAGTCAGGATGGATTCCAAGAAGGTTGGAGCAATTTTGGAGTGGCCTAGTCCTAGGATCATAACATAGGTAAGAATTTTCATGGGTCGACGACCTTCTACCGAAAATTTATTCAAAATTTTAGCAGTATTGTAGCACCCATAACATATTTCACAAAAGGAAAGACATTCATGTGGACCAATGAAGCTAAGGAAAGTTTTAAGTTTATAAAAAAGAAGGTCATTGAGGAACCTATAATGGCCTTACCAGATTTTGATAAAGTGTTTGAGGTAGACTGTGATGCTTCACATGTAGGAAATGGAGTTGTACTTAGCCAAGAAGGCCGGACAATTGCAATTTTTAGTGAAAAGTTGAATGAGGTAAGAAAGAACTACTCCACATATGATGTATGATTTTATGCAATTGTGCAAGAATTGCAACATTGGGGCCATTATTTAGTGTCCAAGGAGATTTTGTTATTTACCAATCACATTGCATTAAAATATGTATTTACAACCAAAACAAATTGAACAATAGACATGAAAAATGGGTCTTTTTCTTACAAGGCTACACCTTTGTTCTAAATCACAAATCATGATGTCAAAATCAACTTGCAAATGCCTTGAGTCAACACACTATTCTTTTACAACCATGGAAAATCAAGTAATTGGGTTTGCTGCATTGAAGGATCTCTATGCGTCTGATGATGATTTTTGGGTGATTGTGGAACAGTTGGAGAATCCAGTAGTTGGGGACATGGATCTTACTCAGGGTGAATAATTTATGCAAGATGGTTACCTCTTCAAAGGAAAACAAATATGCATTCCAATTGGTTCTATGAGAGAAAATATTATTAGAGAACTTCATATTAGTGGTTTGGAAGGAAATTTTGGAAAAGATAAGACACTATCCTTAATCGAAGATAAGTATTATTGGACAAAGATGAAAAAGGATACAACCAGGTATGTGGCGTAGTGTAGGATTTTTCAAATGTCTAAAGGACACTCACAAAACACAAGGTTTATGCCATTACCAGTGTCTATAGGTCCATGGATAGATATAAGCATGAATTTTGTGTTGGGGCTCCCAAACACACAACGAGGTAATGACTCTATTTTTGTGTTTTTTCATAGGTTCTCTTAAACGGACAATTTCATTGCTTGCAAGAAAACTAGTGATCCATAGAGGGTGGCATAGTTGTTTTTTTTCAAAAATTATTAGATTGCACGGGGTTCCAAAAACTATTACCTCTCATAGAGATACTCGGTTCTTGGGTCATTTTTAGAGGACTTTATGGAAGAAAATGTTAGATTTTCCTTATTTACAGAGCATTAGAGTTATTAGTGTTATTTTAATTCATTACCATTAACACACACACACACACACACACATAACATGTACTGAGAAGTATCAACATAAACAAGAGAAAAAAAGAACACAATAGATTTATCCTAGGAAGATCCCAAATGAGGGAAAAACCCAACAACCTTTCTTAGATAGATTATGTTCACAAAGAAAGTCCAAAAAGATAAACCCTAGCTCAAAGGATATCTCAACCAGAAATACCACCACAGTTGTAGCATCAACACAATGCCAATATAGCGCACCACTACCAAGAGTAGCGCACAAGATAGAGATACCAGAAAGACTGAACTAGAAGAAACTCTGTTATTGCAGCAACTACTTCACCTTCTCCAAAATTGTGCCTTACTTCTATGTATCTGAGAGAGTGTGAGTGAGTGAAAAAATGAGCCAAGGCACCTCCTATTTATAGTCTTCCTGGACACTTAGCTAGGCTGACTTCTCCTCTGGAAAGGTGCCACTTCAATATTCTTTATTCTTTTGGGACGACTTCTCTTTTGGGGTATTTTCACATTTTTCCAATGCATCTATTGCTTCCAGAATATTTGCCGCATCTAAGAAAGGTCATCTAGGAGGTAAATTTCCACTCGCAGCTACCAAACATCAACACTCTCTCTTATATAGGGATGTATCTTTCACGATGTCTTTATCTAGTAGTCTACTGACTACTTTGCAATCAACTAGTAGCACATAGCTACTGCAATACCATTAATAGATTGAATCATTTGTCATAGTCTTTGCAATCAAGTAGCACACAACTAATCCCAATGTGAACTAGTAGTCTCCATGAAAATCAGCTAGTAGAAAACAACTACTATAATACCATCCCATAGAACAGTACTGTGTCGATCCATAGTAGTACATAAATACTATCTAGTTGTACACAACCACTCCAAGTAGCACACAACTACTATCCAGAGACATACTGCCTCTCTTCTGCAATCAACTGATAGCTACATAAGCTATCACCATGCAGTATCACAATCTCTATGATTATGCAACAATCAAGTAGTAGCACAAAGCTACTATCATGCCATCAACCATAATCATAGTCTGCAACCTCCATGACTATGTAGAAATCAACTAGTAACACACAAATACTACAATTCTATCATCCATAGTCATCCTTACGAGTATGAAACAATAATCTAGTAGCACACAACTACTACAATTCCATCAACCATAGTCATACATATGATTGTGCAACAATTATCTAGTATCACATAGCTACTACAATGCCATCATCCATAATCATAGTCGATGTCTCTATAACTATGCAACAATCAACTAGTAGCACACAACTACTACAATGCCATTAACCATAGTTATAGTCTCATCTAGTAGCATGAAGTTGGTCCTATAGTCCTCATGACTATGCGTGTGATTCTTATTCTCTCATTAGTTCCTACATGACATTACCCCCTCAGTCGCATGACTGATCTAGGGAACCCTTGGATAGAGGGGTTACCTGACATGAGAAGAAACAACACACCTCTCTCTCAACAAGGGTGGACATTATGCATCACGCCAAGCTTTTCTATGGAACACCTCGAGTCATTTTCACTCCTAGTCAAATCAAAATGACTAATAAGAGAAATACTATGCCTGGGACATTCACCACTAACCATGTCAACATGATTAATTGTGTGAGTGAATGTATCATTCTCCCTTGGTCAAATCAACATGACCAATCTGGGAGAATTTCTTCCCAATGCTACTCATTTTTCCATCACCTTGGACAAAAGCTTAGTGAGAATGTCCACAATCTTCTCATCTATGGATGTGTACTGGATATTCAATGCTCCCTTCTGCATCATGTCTGATATGAGGTCCTGCAAGAAACTTTCAAAGAAACACTACTTCACAACTTACAATACTAGATTCTATATACTTTTCCTCTGTTGTACTGAGTGGCACTGACGTCTGCTTCCTATTCAACCATGAGATCAAATTGATCCCAAAATGAAGAAACATCCAGAAGTACTCTTCTGATCCACTGCACTCCTTTCCCAGTCAGAGTCTGTATATCCCTGCAACTTCACATCTCCATCTGAGGCATAGCTCAATCCTTATCCAATCGTATCACGTAGGTATCTCAACATATGTTTTTCTTTCAACCAATGTACATGTCTAGGTTCAACCATGTACCGACTCAAGGCATTCACTACAAGACATATGTCCAACTTGGTGTTAATCAGGTACATCAAGGATCCAATTAGTTGTCTGTACATTGTGGGATCCACCAAATATGAAGATGAATCAATTGGTAGCTTCAAAATTATCATCATGGGTGTGGCCATGGACTTGTAGTCTATCATCTCGAATCTATGCAGGATCTCAAAAATATATTTTCCTTAGCTAAAGAAAATCTCATCTAATCTTTGCCACACTTCTAATCCCAAGAAGTAATGCATTAGACATGGATCCTTCATCTTGAACTCTGAAGTGATCTCCCTCTTGCACCCAACTATGAGCTTCTCATCTCCTATCAGAAATAGGTCATCCACATATAGGATCAATGGGAAACCATCCCCAAGATCATCAAATAATTGTTTGATCTAACATATCATGTCTTGGGTGCATGTTTAGGCTCGTACAAATATTTATTCAATCTACATACATGAGACTCCTTCATCTACATACATGAGACTCCTTCTCATGTATTTTGTGGCTGCTCTATATACGCTTCTTCTGGATACTGGAGTAAGTGTCTTTTCATAATATTCTCCCTCTTGCTGGGAGAATCCTTAGGCCACAAATCAAGATTTTTACATCTCTATGCTTCCATCTGAAACATGCTTGATCTTGTAGATCAACTTGGAAGTCATCACTAACTTCACTTTTGGTCTCGGAACCAAGGAAAGAATACATATCCTAGTCCTTCAGACTGGATTCCTCCTCTATCACTAAAACAAGGGAATCCTCCCAAGAGGTCTCATATCTCCTCAAAGCCTCTAAAGCTTCGATCTAGATTCCTATCTGTTAATCTTGGAAGACATCTCTCTCTCCCATCTGAATCTGAGGAGGAATAATTTCTGAGTGAAAGTCTCTCAGCAACTGACGCTCTCTGATATCAGGGTCACTCTGAATATGCATGCTCCCTTTGAATTTGGTACTTGGTGGGGCCACCTGCATCACCATTGGTGGATCCATCTTCTCCTCCTCATGATATGGCTCATCAATGGCATATATTTTTTCACCCTGTAAAGTATCACAGGACCATGTTGGTCTCTTCTTGGTTACTGCAATGATTTTGGGTAGGCACTTTTGGATTTACTAACTGTTCCTGGTGTAATGAAGAGTGATCAACTGAATTGATCTCCATATGAGATACTCTGTATATGCAAAGGTACTCTTCTTTATAGAAGGTTCTAACTTCATCCCCCTTCCTTCATTAATAGGATGTGCACAACTCTTATGTTTGGATAGTATGCTCCATGTCTTAGATAGAGAACATCTAAATGGTTTCCTCTTGCAACCGTCATTATATATCCCTCTCAGAGCTATTACCTATGACATGTATGGAATAAGATAAACAATAGGGGAAAACAATAGACAAGAATAACATTCTTATAATAATAAAACAAGAACGGGAACAATCGTCACAGTAGCTCCTTCTCAGAGCTATCACCTATGACCTGCCTGGAGCAAGAGTCAAAACAAAATACAATAAAAGGAATACAAATTTTCTACACTCTTCCAGTGTTGTGACCAATTATTCTTCCATGGTAACCTTCCCGGAACAAGAAATAAAAGACAACAACATCTCCTAGAAGATACCAATTTCATCTTGCAAACAAGTGCATCATGAATATTGAACAATGAGCATTTATTGATATGCAAATCATACCAATAATATTCAAGTGTTACTAAGCATTTGATAACAATAGAAATAATATTACTCTAAAGAATGTTATTCTAATCACAACACTTACTTAAGTTGTAGCAATATAAAAATATCAAACCTAATATCCAAACCTGAAATATTGTTGATGTTGAACTATTTGAGTTGCTCTCTATTGTAGGATACATTGTCATTGTTTTCTCCAACTCTTGGGCTTCCTCTGATTGCGCTAGGTCTAAGATCCTTAATCGATTCTATCAATATCCTCTTGGCCTTGCCCTTATTTTTAATGTCCCCGGTCATCAACCCCACTGCCGAGCAACACTACTACGCGGAATAACACTTATATAGTATGCATTTAAATGAAGTTAAATAACTTAACACATAGTAAACATATAATTACTAATAACATATAGAATTAATGGAATTAACAATAAATATCATTGCAATGGAATACATGATAATATTGAAAGCATCACAGACATGCATTTTAATTGAAAATAAACACATAATGATATTTATCTTTGAAACGGTAGTAACTCCACCAACTACGTCCAGACCTTCTATGAACCTCCCAGCCTTAGACCTCACTTCTCATCATGCTCAGCATTGGGTCAGCCCCGAGATAGGAATAAGCTCCACCCAAGGCAAGGGAATCCTAGACTAGGCTGAGGTTATAGGAAAATTGCACAGAGTAACCAAAATGATTCTCTCCAGGAGCCTTTTTACGCCCACTACTCACAGAATCTCATTCCCCACATGCATGTTCCACCCGGGAGTATACACCTTCACAAGAATAGTCCATCGATGCTTCACCTCCCTCTCTGGGTCTCGACAACAGGCCGGATCAAGAATACTCACAGCTCCGTAGCTGGTGCTAGACTCTCTCTGGGAGAAAAACACTTCCCAGCAGACTCTCTCACCTGGAGAGAGTTGCTCACAGGCCTGACAACCCACTCTTCTACCGCGGGCCTGACAACCCAGTTCTTCAACCAACTTCAGCTCAATTATCGTAAAGTGAGGATAACAACAACAACAACTAGTCAATTCCACTCAGGAAACACAAAAAGCAGAATCCCAAAGATAGTTCAGGTATGGAATCGACTTTGCAAGAGAGGATAGGCTCGCTCATAGGACACACAAGTGACATGGATCAATCCACAAATTTCCCACTGGTTTTCAGGATGCATGACAAGGAATCCACGCAGAGGTCGAACATAGACTCAACGGTTCAGACAAAGGGTGTATCGGATTCTCAAGAAAACATCACAAGCTTTGGGTTTCAGAGCTACGTGAGTCATACAGAAATTAGACATAATTCATAGTTTCAGACAGTTGATGACAGAATGGAGAACCAACCCCCAACTCAATTGACGCTTCATCTTTTAACCGCATGCACTGAGGTCTACACTTGTCTTCCTGGAGCTACATGCATTCCCTTTTTCACACATTGGAGTTTCATGTGTTCCCTCTCCCAAGACTTAGGATAAAAACATGTTTGTCCCATATCTTTGGAATAATAATAAATTCTTATTCCCAAGGACTTAAGCCCCTAAGATTAGCCCCTCTTTCCAACCTTTCAACCTCCTCTTCCCTTACCTTCCCTATGGAAGCTTAGTCCCCCATCACTCTTTCTTTATGATCGATCTTCACACAATGATGTTTAGTCTTTATTAATGCTTTGCATATTACATATACAAAAACAAGCTCCTTGCCTTTAACACTTAGTCTCTCTAGCCTAATAAACACATAAGCCTACCAGCTTATCAATACTCAGCTCGCTAGCATATAAAACATGATTTACAATTCATAAACATGATTACAACAGGGCTTGTCCTTGGGGATATTACAATCCCCTCCCCTTATTTTTGCACCGTCCTCAGTGCAAATTTCACACAACATCAACAAGATTTTTAAAATATTGAAAAAGATGTGGATATTCTGCTCGCATAGCATCCTCATGCTACCATGTTGTGTCCTTAGGACCATACCAGGTCCACTAGACCTTTACAAGCCCTATGGCTCGATTTCAGAGCTATTTTATTTTTCGGTCCAATATGTGCACAAGATGCACTTGCAGGACACCTTCTTGTTCCACCTAAATCAAATTCAAATCAATTACATGATTATCATAATGTATATATCTCTTAAGCAATAAAACATGAAACACATTATGTACAGTCATGGATGTAGGTAATGCATGCATATATGCAACTGGTTCAATCCTTTCTAGGATTTCAAGTGGCCCACAAAATCTGGCTGCCGACTTGGCATAGTTTCCCATCTTCAGGGAACTTCTATTGGTTTTTACTTTTAGGAAAACATGGTCACCCACTTTAAACTCTCTGTGGGTTCTGTTTTTATCAATATAATTTTTCCGCCTGTCTTGGGAAGCCTTTAAATTCTACATAATTTTTAGCATATGTTCTTCCATTTCCTTGAGCAACTCTGGCCCAACTACTGCCCTATCAGCTGGGTTATCCCAAATTACTGGAGTTTTGCACTTTCTACCATCAAGTGTTTCAAATGAGCTCATTTTCAAGGATGCTTGATACCCATTGTTGTAGGTGAATTATACCAAATGTAGGCAGTCTTCCCATTTCAATGGTTTGTCCATCACATACATTCTCAGTATGTCTTCTATTACTCGATTCACCCTCTCTGTTTTCCCATCAGACTCGAGATGATAGGTTGTGGTAAAGTTCAGATTCATTCCGAACCCCTTCAATAAACCTTTCCAGAAATTTGAGATAAATTTCGGGTCTCTGTCAGACACAATTGTCTTGGGAATTCCGTGCAATCGTGCCACTTCCTTCATAAAAATGTCGGCAACATCCGCTACCTTGTGAGTAGTCTTTAATGGAATTAAATGGGAAGATTTCGTAAGCTTGTCCACCACCACCATGATTGAGTCACCCTACTTTCCTATTTTGGGCAATCCCATGATGAAATCCATTGTCACTACCTTCCACTTCCACTCAGGAATGGGTAAAGGCTGCAACAATCTTGCTGGGTGCCTGTGTTCAGCTTTAACCTTCTGGCACTCCATACATCTGGCGATGTATTCTGCAATCTCTTTCTTCATACCTCGACAAAAGTAATGGTTGCTGACTGCTACCACAATTTTATGATATCTAGGGTGCCCAACACAAGTCACATTATGCATTTCATGCAAAATCATAAGTTTCAAGTCCTGGACATCAGGTACATAAATTATGTTCTTGTACATAACTGTTCCGTCAGTTTCCAATTTATAATTCTGCACTTTTTGTGGCATCTTACCTTGTTGTAGCTTTGTTACTAAATCCCTGTACTGCAAATCTGCATTTGCAGCTTCCAAAATTCTGCCTTTAATATCAGTTTGGTACATGCTAATGGTTGTGGCATGTAATTCATGCACTCTCCTACTGAGTGCATCAACCACTTTGTTTTCCTTTCCTTTGATATGCTTGATATCAAATTCATACTCACAAAGAAATGCCAACCACCTACTCTGCCTAACATTCAAGGTTGGATAATCAAACAAATACTTTAGTTTGTTATGGTCTATCCTCAGTTCGAACCTCCTTCCCATGAGGTAATGCCTCCATTTTTTTAGAGCATGTACTATTGCCACCAACTCCAAATCATGAGTGGAAAAGTTCCTTTCATGCTCTTTCAACTTTCTGGATTCATAACAAATTACGAATCCATTCTGTTTGAGGACTCCTCCCAGTCCTTCTTTGCATGCTCTATGCACACCACAAAGTCTTCATTCGGATCTGCAATCCTCGGGATTGGAGCACTGGTTAATAGTTGCTTCAATCGCTGAAATCTTTTCTCACAATCTTCTGTCCACTAAAACTGCTTCTCCTTCCTTTGCAAGGAAGTGATAGGGTGAGTTATCCTCGAGAACCCTGCGATAAACCTTTTGTAATAACTAGGTAGAACCATAAAGGATATGAATTCTGTCATGTTATTTGGTGCTGACCATTCTCTGATGGCTTCAATCTTCTCAAGATCTATAGCTATCCCATCCTTTAAAATAATAGGCCCCAAGTGATGGATTTGTTTTTGATAAAACAAGAATTTGTTCAACTTGGCATATAGTTGGTGCACTTTTATCACTTGCAGCATCATCCTCGGATGTTTTTCATGCTCTTCCTTTGACTTAGAATACACCATAATGTCATCCAGGAAGACTATGACAAACTTGTCTAGATAGTTCCTCAATACACCATTCATTAGGCACATAAAGACAGTGGGTGCATTCGACAACCCAAATGGCACCATTATGAACTCGTAATGACCATACCTTGTTCTAAAGGTGGTCTTGCTGATGTCTTCATCCTTTATCCTTACCTGGTAGTATCTCGACCTTAGATCTATCTTCAAAAATATCTTTGCATCCTTCAACTGATCGAAGAGGTCATCAATCCTCGACAGAGGATATTTTTCATTTACAATTATTTTGTTCAATTGTCTGAAATCGATGCACAATCTCAACGTCATGTCCTTCTTCTTCACGAATAGGACCGGGGCACTATAAGGTGACACACTTGGGAGTATGTACCCCTTCTTCATAATCTCTTTAAGCTGCAATTGCATTTCTTTCATCTCTGGCGTACTCATTCTGTAAGGAGCTTTCGACACTGGAGCTACTCTAGGCATCAAGTTTTCAGAGAAGCCAATATCTCTTTTTGGGGGTAGTTCGAGTACATCCTAAAATACATCTTCAAACTTCTTTAGTATCGCATGATATTCAATCTTTGACACCTTATCCTTAGGTGGTTCCTCCACATGCGCTGCAAATAATTGACAGCCTTTCCTATAGCACTTCTTCAACTGCATTGCTGAGATTTCTCTGATAGAAACAACTCTGGTAATTCCTTGGACTGTTTTATGATTTCCTTCCTCATCCAGGCAAGTGAATGCCTTGTTACGACAGTTCAAGAAGGCATGGTGCTGGTCCAACCAGCCCATCCCAATTAGACAATCATAAGAACCTAAAGGAAAAACATTCAATTCAGCCTTTGTGCTCAGTCCATTCATGTCCACAGGACAAGACTTAACCAACTCAATGACTTTCCTCTTGGTTCATGTAGCCAGCTGCACTAACCAAGACTTTTCGTGTTTTCTTCTAGACAATTGAAAACTTTCCACCACTCTAGGATTTATATAACTATGGCTATCCCTTAAATCAATTAAAATAGTAAATGTTTGGTTGTTAATCATACCTTCCACTTCAATAATGTGTAGCTGAAATTCAACTTGCTTGTTGTCCATGGCTGCATAGATCCTTGGCATTCTACTGCCCATGTCCTCCACTATTTCCGCTTGCTGAACACTATGGAAAACTCTCACTTTTCCATTTTTGTGGGAACAAACTCTGTACTTGTGGCTCCCCTAACAACCCCAACACTGAATGGGCATCTTCCTTGGCTTTTGTTCCCCTACGTCATCCATTCTTGACTCTCTAAATGATGGATTTCCTTGAGGACTAATTCCGAGAAAGGGAGGTTTGTTTCCCTTCTGCCTCTGCTCTTTATTAAACTTCTTCTGGTCATACCAAGCCTTCCGAAAAGTAGGATTTTCTCTTTGCTGCTTATATAAGCATTTCAATCTTCTTATAGTTTCTTCCATAGTCTTAGGATCACCATACTGAATCTTTTCATCAATGGAAGGCGGCAATCCACTTAGATACCTTTGAATCTTGACGTCTCATCTTTGATGAACGAGACATACTTTAGAAATTCCAAAAACCTTCATTCATATTCATCAATGGTCATGTTGCCTAGCTTGAGTTCAAAGAACTCTTTCATCTTTCTGTCATAATATCTTTTAGTCAAGTATTTATTCTCAAAATAACTCTTGAATTCTCTCCAAGTGATATCGTTCTCTCCAATGTGTTGTACCTTCACAAGCTGATCCCACAACATGGATGCCTTTCCCTTAAGTTGATACATTGCAATTCTTCCTTTTGCATGAGAGGAATAATTCTACAGTTGGAAATATTTCCTCATGCCAAGCAACCATGTTTCAACATCTTCCTCCCTATCTTCTCCATCAAATGTAGGAGGCTTAATCTTGCTCATTTCTCCCTTCAGCTCATCCACCCCAGATCTCTTGTGCTTTCTGGTAGGAGATGGGCTTAAACTAATATGTGCCCTCCTCTTGGAGCGACCTTGGAAGTGATAATGGTGTCTACCAATACTCCTTGATCTTCTTCCCTCAGAAGCCTGGTGACTCCCTGTTTTTCTCGAGTCTCTCTCCTTGTCCAACTTCTTTTCTATTCTCTCTAGACTCTTCATCAACTTTAAGTTGAATTATCCCCACTTGTCCTTATCTTTCATAAGCTTCTTGCTATCTTCTCGGTGAGTTTGGGCATCTTTCTTCAATATTTCAATTATTTTCATCATATTCACTTCCTTATCTATCTCTTCTCCATGTCCATTGGAGTTCGATCCTTCAACTCCCAAATGGACATCCATTCATTTCGCTTCATTCTCTGAACTGGAAACATTCTGTGCTTCCTCCATTCCTACACTCTGTGTCAATTTGATGTGGTCCTGACACTCATTGAACTCTGCGAACACAACATCCAGTCAAACAGAATTTGTCAAGACATCATTCCTTCAAATAAAATTCCACAGAATTCATAAACCGAATCTATTTTAAGAAACATTCAGATTTCATGAATTTTTCGATCTCTGCTCAGATCTGTAACAATTTTTCGGGAACTATCCCCTTCTCTCTTAGTCTCCAAACCATGCGATCGTGGGTCATGACCACTCGCCTAGATCATTAAGCACGTACTCGAGCCTTCGACCTTCAACTTTGGAATATTTCCAAGCATAACGCCACAATCACTTGGGGTTCCGAGTTACCGAACTCGCGCACTAGGCTGGATCATCGGTCCACATCTACCCAGCATCCAATAGCTGGCATTCGCGATGAAACCTTAGGCGTCTGAGTTTTAAGACTTCGAGACTTCGAAAGATTTCACATCCGCACACCCCGAACCATGCCACCTTAGGTGACTTTATTACATCACATCACTTAACGTTTCCCCAATTGCGAGGGCATGCAATGGTGGTTTGGAGCAACCCTCCTTTTGTCTTGCAATTCTCCTGAAGCTGACACGGTTTAGATTGCACGACCGCCTTGTAGAATTATCTTCCATGCAATTTGGGTCCCCGCAATGTTTCCTAGCCATTGATCTTGATGTATCGTGATCAAAGCCACTATGGGTCCTCCAACCTTTAACTATGTTACGTAACTTTTGGCCCCACTAACCCTTCTCATATAGGATGCCACATGGAAGAATACTAGTGACATCATCCATCCCCACAACGTCTACTCTTTTGCTTCAAAACTTCAGACTTCGGAAGTTTGTGAAACAACACATCCCACTTCTCCCAACAACCAAACTCTCGAAATTACAATCTTCTATTCTGCTTTATACAATGGTCAAGATCTTTTCTCCAGATATATGGTGTAGATCTCCCTGGGGACTTCAGGGTTTCAGGTTTTAGGCATTTATTCCTTTGCGTGCCCCACTTCTCCTTATTTCCGAACTCCGAAGGGCTTCCAGGATAACCCTCATGTACCTTCTCTAGATTTGATGATCGTACTGAATTTCGCTTCCATCCAAACAGATCCTACGGCTCCAACACCCTAAGTGTTGAGCGCTCTCTGTGTGTGGTCAAATACCACACTGACTGCGGTTTTATTCTACCGCTACTCCTCCTGAGCTTTGTAACACGACCAAGTAACCCCTTGGCACTCAAAAACATTCTGAGGTCCAAAATTAATTCTCCATACACAATTTCCTCTCGAAACTATGGGTCCAAAGACCACTTATCCAACCCATCCAGGCTCAGCATGGAAACTATGGCTCTGGTACCATATTGTAACGTCCACGACCATCAACCCCACTACCAGGCAACACTACTACAGGAAATAACACTTATATAGTATGAATTTAGATGAAATTAAATGACTTAACACGGAGTAAACATATAATTACTTCTAACATACATAATTAATGGAATTAACAATAAATATCGTTGCAACGGAATACATGATAATATTGCAAGCATCATAAACATGCATTTTAATTGAAAATAAACACATAATGATACTTATCTTTGAAACGATAGTAACTCCACCAAATATGTGTAGACCTTCCACGAACCTCCCAACCTTAGACCTCACTAATCATCACGCTCAGTAGTGGGTCACCCCTGAGTTGGTACTAAGCTCCACCCAAGGCAAGGGAATCCTAGACTAGGCTGAGGTTACAGGAAAACTCCACAGAGCAACCGGAAGGATTCTCTCCAGGATCCTTCTCACACCCACTACTCATAAACTCTCATTCCCCACATGCCTATTCCACCTAGGAGTATACACCTTCACAAGAACAGTACATCAGTGCTTCACCTCCCTCTCTGGGTCTCTGCAATAGGCCGGATCGGGAATTCTCAGAGCTCTGTAGCTGGTGCTGGACTCTCTCTGGGAGAAAACTACTTCCCAATAGACTCTCTCACCTGGAGAGATTTGCTCACATTCCTGACAACCCGCCTCTTCTACCACGGGCTTGACAACCCGGTTCTTCAACCAACTTCAACCCAATTCCCGCAAAGTGAGGACAACAATAACAACAACTAGTCAATTCCACTCATGAAACACAGAAGGAAGCATCCCAAGGAAAGTCCAGGTATGGAATCGACTCTATAAGAGAAAATAGGCTGGGATCACATGACACACAGGTGAAATGGTTCCATCCATATATTTTCCACTAGTTTTTAGGATGCATGACAAGGAGTCCACGCAGAGGTCGAACAAAGACTCAATGGTTCAGACAGAGGGTGTATCGACTTTTCAAGAAAACATCACAGGCTTCGGGTTTCAGAGCTTGGTGAGGCATACAAAGATCAGACGGAATTCACGGTTTCAAACAGCCGACGGAAGAATGGAGGACCAACCCCCAACTCACCTGACACTTCATCTTTTAACCGCATGTGACCAGGTCAACAGTTGTCTTCCTAGAGCTGCACACGTTCCCTTTTGCACACGTTGGAGCTGCATGCATTACCTCTCCTGGGACTTAGGATAAAAACATGTTTGTCCCACAGCTTTGGAATAATAATAAATTATTATTCCGAAGGAGTTAAGCCCCTAAGCTTATCCACTCTTTCCAACCTTTCAACCCCCTCTTCCCTTACCCACATTGTGGAAGCTTAGTCCCCCATCACTCTTTCTTCGTGGTCGGTCTACACGCAGCGATGTTTAATCTTTATTAATGTTTTGTATGTTACATATACAAAAACAGGCTCCTAGCCTTTAACACTTAGGCTCTTCAGCCTAATAAACACATAAGCCTACCATCTTATCAATACTTGGCTCACCAACCTACAAAACATGATTACAACATGGCTCGTCCTTGGGGATATTACATTATTCTTCCTGAAATTTGCTTTGGCATCTTCTTCTTTTGGTTCTGGAAGTATCTTCTTGTCATGATCCAATAGCTCATTCTCTTCTAGAATGCTTCTAGGATCTAAAGTTATCTTCTCCATCCTATCTATCCTCAACTCTCATACTGGTTGACATTTTCGTTGGTAGAAACCCTAGCACGAAAAAACCTCTATTTTTCAAACTTCACCAAACTGCACGTTGAGGGTTTCAAGGGGTGCGCTAGGTTAAGGTGCATTGCTCTATGTAAGAATTATCCCCAATGTCCTTGGGATAGTGCTCAACGAGCTTGAAAAATTATTGCAACTATAAGGTGCTACTGTAGCAATCTTCCTTCAAGTGGTCAAACTGTTTTCAAGGTAACCAACTTTGAAACCATGTTATGTACTGAGCAGTAGAAACATAAACAAGAGACAAAACTAACACAAGATATTTATCTTGGAAAAATCTCAATGGGGGAAAAACCCAACAACATTTCTTAGATACATTTCATTCAGAAAGAAATTCCAAACAAATAAACCCTAGATCAAAGGCTAGCTCAACCATAAATACCACCACAACTGCAACAACAACACAATGCCAATATAGCGAACCACTACCAAGAGTAGCGCACAAGTGAGAGATACCAAAAAGACTGAACAAGAAGAAACTTTGTTATTGCAGCAACTGCATCACCTTATCCAAACTTGCGCCTTACTTATATGTAGTTGAGAGAGTGTGAGTGAGTTAAAAAATGAGCCAAGGCCCCTCCTATTTATAGTATTCTTGACCACATGATTGGGTCGGCTTCTCCTTTGGAAAGGTGCAAGTTAAATATTCTTTATTCTTCTGGGCCGACTTCTCTTCTGGGGTATTTTCACATTTTTCCAATGGATCTCTTGCTTCCAGAATCTTCTCTGCATCTAAGAAAGGTCATCTAGGAGGGAAATTTCCTCTCACAACTACCAAACATCAACATAAAATGGGGACTAAATTACATTTTAACAGTTCCTATCACCCCCAAATAGACGGGAAAACTAAGGTAGTAATTGGAGTTTGGGAAACCTGTTATGGATAATTGTTGGAGAGAATCCCAAGCAATGGCATTTGGATTTACCTCAAGCAGAATTTTCCTACAATAGTTCAATGAAGAGATCTATAGATAAATCTCCATTTCAAGTTGATTACGGTAGAAATCTTGTGGGTGTCCTAGATTTGGTTTAGCTACCACTTGGGGATAGGATCAATGATGATGGGGAAGCATTTGCATAACACATTCAACAGTTGCAGCAACAAGTGAGACAAAAGCTGCAGGCCAATAATGAATAGAACAAGATTATAAAATATGTTCATTGATGATATCAAGTATTCAATGAAGGTGATTTGG
>JASDQU010501017.1:53418-63910 GCA_032191745.1 Picea mariana | reverse complement strand
ATGAGTAAGGGGAAGGCCAAGAGACAATATTGAGAAGATGTTACATTGAAATGAATTATAAAAGGCGTGGCGTGCCCATTTTTGGGGTTGGATATATCATATGGAAATTCTCTGTGGAGTTAAGCATGATTGATGCACTTTTGTATGAAGATGATGGGTTGGGCAGAAGTGTGTCTATGCCAACCAAGTATGTGCGGATTAAGTGGCTAGGAATATGCATGTAACGTGAAGAGGTACTAAAGCTTAGTATCCATAGCTCCTTGTACCTTTTATTTGAGCCCAAATTGTAAGATACCACTATTATGGGATTGCGGTCACCAAATGAAGGTGGTAGTAAGATCCTTGCAAAGAAGGACACCACCATTGTGTGATTGCGATCACTCGTTGAAGGTGGTAGTAAAATATTTTCTTGAATCGGTCACCACTATTGTGTGGTTGCGATCACCAACTGAAGGTGGTGGTAAGACCCCTACACACCATAATATTGCAAGTCTAGGAGCCTCTCTACCACACCTATGTTGAACTATGGTAACCCTGAATTAATTGTTCTCGATCATCTTTGGGTTGGATTCATTAGAGTTGCTGTTAACTGTGATTTCCATTACCTCAGGAGGAAACAGTTGTGAACGTGATTGCATTGGTTGGGCGGAAAATCGACCCTTGGTGCAATTTCCCACCTCTTTATTGAACATTGGTTCCTCTTTATTGAACATTGGTTTGTGGATCCCTTGAAGACTAGTTCGTGAGATCCATAGGGTCTTCACTTAGTGAACCCGCGACACAATGCCTTCGTTCGTGGAATATTAATGAATACGCCTAATTTCACTAGATATTGATAAATACCTCCAAAGATCCTTTTGTTGAACCCCCCTCCGAATACACCTTTCCAATAAAAGAAACCCCTATTTATGCTAGATATCTCTTTTTAGAGCCCCCAATACCTATAAAACCCTTAACACCCACATCCCCCAATACATACAATATGTTGACTTTATTTTTCACAATTAAAATACCTCATTTATGAATGAATGTGGTAAGATATTGGTCAAGAAGGTCAAGCCCGAGTGATGAGATATTTCTCTATTATGCTTTTATGAAATTTGTTGAAGCTAGGTTTGTGGAATCTTTATATTTTATGCTTCATGAGAGTTGGAATGTAAGTGGCTCAGCCTTAAATTCCTGCAAACAATAGAGATATCTTGAATTTGAGTATCTAATTATATATTATTCTAGTGATTATTTGAATATTTCACTGTACCATTGAATGGTTGCATATGTTTTAATGATTTTAGATCTTACTTACATACTATAATAATAATAATAATAATAATATATTTTTAAGATCACAACCAAAATAAAATATATAAAAATTATTAAATAACATCTTAATAAACCCGTTTTATTATTAAAACTTAATACGTTTTGAAATCTGAGCATTATCCCATTCACAACACACGAATATCGTCCTAGTGCTCTACTTCGAGGCCTACGGGGAGAGGATTTTTGTAAGAAGTAACGAATATTGTGCTCATCCTCGATTAATGCAAGGCACCTCCGGTGAATATCTTCTTGTTATTTTACACGACGAGCAAGCATTATGACTTAAAATTATATAAAAAAAATGACCAGCCCAATATCACTTAACAATTATTTCAAAGAGTGTCCAGCCAAATATGACTTAGCAGTTATCTCAAGAGTGTCCAGCCATATATTAAAATTGGGTCTCCCACGTATGTTATTTAAAAAGTTATGTGAAGATTAAGAAAAATTATGCGATTAAAAACTTATGGAAGGATTAAGAAAAATAATGTAAGAATTAAAAATACTAGAAATAAATTTCAAGAACCACATAAAATTGGGTCTTCAAGGTTATCAAAAATTGAGATGAAAAAATATTTATATTAAAGTGAGTTTTAAATTACAAAAAATTACTTTCTTTTAATTTCATTAAATTAGTCAATTATAAGAAGTTTGTGTTAATCATTATGTTTTAAATATATAATTGTTTTATGTAAGAAAAAAACTTAATATAGTTGTATCACTAGTGGATAGTAATATGTTTTCTCTATTATTAGCCCTATCCCTGCCCCATATATATGATAGTGGGGGGATAATAGAGAAAACATATATGTTTTTTCTATTATCCCCCACCCTCATATATATGAGGGTGAGGGTGCGGGGAATAGAGAAAATATATTATATGAGGGTGAGGGTGGGGGAAATAATAGAGAAAACATAAACATCCATAAAATCACCATTCATCTTTAATCTAAGACCAAATATTTTCTCCCGGGATGGGGTGACATGCAACACACAAGTGCCATGTTGCGCCAGAACTGGCCAGGCCATAAATAAGGATGGTTGAATCCCATCCCCTCGTAATTAAGTATGGGAGCCAGCCAAAATCCATGGGACTTCTCCCTCGCGTGAAGAACCCGACGACAAAGAAATTCAATGCTAAGGAGGCGATAATGGCAGCCATCCCG
Source organism: Picea mariana (assembly GCA_032191745.1). Taxonomy (NCBI): domain Eukaryota; kingdom Viridiplantae; phylum Streptophyta; class Pinopsida; order Pinales; family Pinaceae; genus Picea; species Picea mariana. Next base: position 61,424 of record JASDQU010501017.1, on the reverse strand, counting down.
TCACACCTCCCGGTTATCATCCAGCTACGCATTAGATCTCTCCATTTCATATTCGGTCTACACCAGGCTAGCAGTCTTGAGCTTGGGTGCGACCATTGCAACACCTCATGCAACCTCGCCATTAACATCATCCTCTCCATGCCATGGGAGATAGGAAAGTCGCATCGAGACCTTGTCTGGTACAACCTGGTTGCGAGATAGAAGAGAAAGCATCGGCTAGAGAGGGCACTCTCAATTGCCCACACTTAGATAGCTTACAGGGAAGACAGGAAAGGGATGGCCTGGTCACCTCCAACGATGTTTGTGGAGGAGGTCATCCTGGAGGAACCCATACAAATCCCTTCAGAGTCTATGCTCTTCACTGTGCCATAGAATTTGCAGCCTCCAACCAGCTTCCCTGAGGAGGAAACTTAGTCAATTACAACGGCTCACCACGGTACCGACACCATGGAGTCAAGAATGGAGGAATTCCATATCTATTACATCGAGGAGGAGCTCCCGGAGGAGTGCCTCCATATGGCCTCTCAGGATGGCACACTCTCAAGGGCCTATGCTCCTTTCAAAGACACAGAGCAAGTAGACGACCTCAGGAAGAAGGTAGGAGCACAGGGATGGAGCGTGGGAGCGGACCACCAGGATGGAGTAGAGGAGGGAACGCAGGCGGCAACAAGCAAGGCAGTGGAGGGTGGCACGTCAAAGGAGGGTTGCGAGGTCCTTGCGCCACCTCCTATCATGGTAGCACCGGATCAATGGCGTGTCCCTCCGCCCTTCTTCCACCCGGAACAATTAGACTTGGTGTTTGACATGAGAAGCCAAATGGCAGACCATGTCTACTGTGGCACACTCATGAGCCAACGCATAGACATGCTATACAAGGCTTTCTCTAGTGCACCAACAAAGGAAATATGTTCGACGTGTGTGAGACCCTATGCTTTGCCAGCTCGGAACGGACTGCACAATGAAGACCCCAAAGGGTAATAGCTTGGCTAGGATTGCCTTATGGTTATGGTTAGATGTTCAAGTTCTGCTTAGGGGTTCAATCAGCTCAAAGTCTTTACTATTTGGTTTAATTTTGATTTCAGCTTTCATGGATAATGCACAGACTATAGACCGCCACTTGTCCTGGTTTCCTCCGGATAGGGTAAATGGCGGTAGACTGCCAGTTATTTCGGTTTCCGCTAATTTGGTGGAAGAATTGGCAACCTAAAAACATATGTTTCTTTTTGTACATGATATAATATAACAGGCTCTGCTCTCTTTTTATTGAAAAAAATAAATAATATATATATATATTCTAAATAACAACACTTATTGAGGTAATAACATTTAAAGGATAGTCAAACTAAAAAAATTTCAATTTCAATATAACAATAAATTTATTTAAAACATTTAGAAGTAAAAAAAACATAAATCATTCTAAAATTGAAAGTTGGGACTATTTATGAGACCTAGAACTGAGGTGCATAACATGTACTATGGCATGATAATCATAAAAAAACATTAATCAAAATTAAAAGAATTCTCTTTACTATATAAAATTAGTGTATATTACTCACACATTAATAAATTCAAATCTAAAATCCCTATTTATAAGAGATTTGTATGGGGTGTTTCTAGGTATAGTAGTTTATTATAGTAATCTAATTTTAAAAAGCCGAAGACAAAAAAATCTTTCTTATATTGACCGCATCCCTATGCGCGTAGAACTTTTTCTCCTTATTCTCTCATTTCCTCCTGGAATTTCAACCCATCGTCGTCGTCAATGCTTTGGTGGATTTCCATAAGTAAAATCTCTGTATATATAGACTAGGGTTTTGCAGGTTATATTTTTGAATCCATGGATTCAACGGTGTATGAGTGTTGGTTGCATTCATGGTGACTCGGCCTATGCATTGTCATTGTGATCACATGCATTACAAATATCCCTAGCAATGTTGCTGATCTGAATTCCGGTATCATAAACACCCCCCGATTTCTAGTCGGAAGGAAGCACAGACTTTTGCGCCCACAACCATTTCCTATCGTACCCGCTGGTTACCACGAATCGAAACTGGAGAGCACCCCTTGGTGGATTTTCTATGTCCCAAACTACGCCATCGTTGCGTGTCATGTATTTCCACTCAGAAGTACCCACCTGCAAACACATTGCAAATTACAAACTAATTAAAATATCACGTATATGCATGATTCACTTATAAATTTTCTAAATGCAGTTTCAGAAATTAATGGATGCGAGTAATTTACCTGAGCAACATCCAGGATAACTATTTCTGTCTGGCCTCCTTGGTATAGGAATTGCACAGCAAGATAGTATGGATAATGGCTACTTTTGTCCACCTTCACCGCCATATTCTGACCCTTATATTCGCAAGGGACCCTGTCCACAGTACCCTTATTAATAAAGTGTTGATCAGTGTATATCAACCAATGTATAAAACACCAACGGATAAATTGGGTTGTATAACTGTTGTATCCCAATTAATATTATTTGTCAGCTATCACAGGTAAATTATCCCAGGTAAATTAAACCAATTTCGGCTATCAGAGGTAAAGATAATCCTAGGTAAATTAAACCATAAATCGTAAACCTAAATAATGATTGGTAAACCTAAATTGCAAACTAATGGCCAATAGGTCGCATTCAATTGGATTAATGTTATTTAGATAAAACAACAACAGATAAATTGGGTTGTATAAAACACCAGCAGATAAATTGGGTTGTATAACTATTGTATCCCAATTAATATTATTGGTCGGCAATCACAGGTAAATTATCCCAGGTAAATTAAACCAATTTCGGCTATCAGAGGTAAAGATTATCCCAGGTAAATTAAACCATAAATGGTAAATCTAAATAATGATCGGTAAACCTAAATTGCAAACTAATGGAGTAAATGATCGGTAAAACTAATTGCAAACCTAAAACCATTTTACAACATCGATATGCGTATAGTAATACAGAAAATCTGGTGGTTTTGAATTGTTGTTAAAACTCCATCCGGTGTATGGTTTAAGTAGATCTAATGTGAAGAATATATGTTTTTTTAGATGTTTAAAAAAATATTATTGTTATTATCTGTTTAAATCATTCAACTGAATCCTAATCGAATGTTTTTAATATATTATAATCTTACGATTTTGTTAAGATATAAGCTGAGGATTTCTTACAATTTTGTTAGGATACAAGCTAAGGATTTTTGGTTATTAAATGAATGCCTCTGTGTCTATTTGAGGGAATGCTTAAACTGTGCATAAATATTGAGAATTTAATAATTTGATTTGCTATGAACATTTGATTCCAAAATTAAGGTTACGGTTCTCTTCGGTTATGATATTTACTCATATTGAATTCTGCGTTTCATCAATAGGGATTCAGTTTCTGGGAAATACCTATTACAGTTTTTCTTAAATTTCAGAAATTTTATTCAACAGTATCGCTTTTCTGTAGAAAAGTAAAAATCTCAATCTCAAAACTGCTTTTCCTTCTCTTTTCTATTCGTGGTTAAATTATTTCATTTCGGAATAATTCAAATTGAGGGCATGCTTTCATTGCAGGATAAATTAGATTGAGGGCGCGAGAAAAATTAAAAAGTAAAACTCAAAGGTGCTGACAAATAAAATTATAAATAGACATTGGTATCCTACTGTGGGATTTTGATTCCAGGATTCCAAGATTTTAGTGTGAACTCAGATTTTGAAAAGAAAAATTAGCTTTGGCGATTATGCGGTTGTTATATCGAATTTCATGAATGCAATTGCAAATTTGACCCTTAATTGAGTTACAACTTTCAAGAAATAAAGAAATATATGGATCAGAAAACAAAGTCGTAGGAATGCAAGGCAGCGGTTATATGGATCGGAAAACATAGTCGTAGACAAAAAGGAAAAGCAAAAGGTTGAGTGGAGCCCGTGGAGAGAATCATAATGCCCATAACCGTAATGCCCAGAACCGTAAACAGTAATTCAAAATGGTGATTATGAATGAAGTCAAGCTTGGGAAATTCAAATGGAATAAGAAATAAGACAACGACCCATAGAAAATGGGGTAGGCAGTTTATATTGTGCAGGTATAATTTATAATTTAAACTATTGTGCAGGTATAATTTTTTGAGTACATACTTGTTCCAGAAAACGTCGTCGAGTTAGATAATCAAATGCTTGTGCAAGACTGATATTGCCGCCTTTGAGATGAGGGCGGAGATACTGAAGAGACCTGCACATGTACATTAGGAAAACATTAGCGTGCAAGAGGTTGTGTCTAACATGCATGCGACTGTCAATAAATTTTAAGCACTGTAATTCTTACATACCGATGATACCCACTGTAATACTGACTGCTTTGGCCAGAATGTTTGAGCACAGATCGCACTGTAATTCTTTACTCTAGTCCTTCTTTTCGCTGCATGCGACTGAGTCTAAATAAAAAACTTCAATTGGCAAATGTTTACAGAATGGGTGGCTTAGAGAATGCGTATGGGTCACTCAGAGAATGTGTGGCGGTTCAAGTCACGCGTGCATGCGGCTGTCTATTAAACGCCCTTCCCCGTGCGTGCATGCATGCCACTCTGTGTAATGCATGGAGGTCGTGGCATGCATACATATTAATCATTGAACGTGTCAATTATATATGCGCACAGTAATTTTTTAAGTATTTTTAGGTAAATGTAAAAAAGTAAACATGTTAACGGATGTCTTTATAAATGCAAGGAAGTTATGAGCAATAAATTTGGTTCATTGATTTTGGAGGACGACTAAGAATATGCCAGCATCTTGAATGCGTATTCATCAAATTAGGGTTTAAAGTTAAATAAGGTTAAAAGATCATTAGTTTTTCCCATTACCAATAGGTGTACGCCTATCGACAATGGGCAGAATTAATGATATTTTAACCTTATTTAAATTTATGGTTAAATAAGGTTAAAAGATGGTTAAATAAGGTCTAAAAAAATGTTTTATTTTATATATTAAAAAATAATATTTTTAATTTCTTGAGTAGAACATTAGGTTTATTGCAAATTTAATTTCCGGAACAACTAGAAGGCAGTAATAAAGCTTTGAACTTAATACTAGCACAGCCACAAAGTGGTTGGTGTTGCGGCTGGTGAACGTCGAAAGTTATCTGGACGACGGATAGCACTCTTGTGAATTGAAACGCACGGACAACTGAAAAAGTGATTAATTGTGCCCATTGAAAATGACGCTTACACCTAATAGGTTAAATAAAGTTAAAAGATCATTACTTGTGCTCATTGTCAATAGGTGTACGCCTTATGGACCTAATAATCACATTTTTTAGTTTATAATATCATTTTTAATTTATAATATCATATTAATAATCACATTTTTAAGTTTATAATATATTTTTAATTTATAATATCATACTAAAAATATCATTTGTGTGGTGTTTAAGGTTTTATTTTACTGAACTATATATATTATAGGTTATATTATATATACATTATTACAAAAGCCTACTGAAATAATCTCGCTCCATTCCTCTTGTTCTTGAAAATTGCATAAAGTATAATGCTATATAAAGTATAATACTATATGATATATGGAATTATAAGTTATATAAAGTATAACGAAGTCAAAGAAATTAGAATGAGACTATAAAAGAATTTAGGAATTTTTCGTTAATAATCCATAGATGAATGCGCAACAGATACCAGCAGCGTGTAGAAGGCAACGCTGGGTTTAGAGAGATATCTCCCTCTTCTCTCCTTCATTCCTCCCTTCCTTTCCTTATATCTGCAATTACGAATATATTATTGTAATCTTAATATCGAAGCACTTTGAATATTTGGCATTAAAGTATCTTACATCATATGGGGGTTTCTTCTGTCCCCAAATCGAAATCCATTAGGGGTTGAGAAGTTTACAGAAAATAAAAGTGTTCATTTTGGGCATTATGTACAACGTTCAACACTCGTTGTTGGGAATGGATCTGTAAATTATATATTGTTTGTTGCCTGTGAGTCCTATATAATCTGTTTTGGAGGTGATAACAGTAGCCTGTACGAATTCACGACCATTAAACGACTACCTTTATTGCCCATTATCTTAGCGCCACTGAAAGCCTTGCAGGGCATTTTAATGGATTCGACTGAGCCTACTGATAATATTGAGGATCAAATGGCCTGATTATTATATGATGATTTTACCGCCGATTCCGAGCTGTGGGAACTCTTGAGCTTCTTCTTGGCTTGGCGAAGTCTTCTGTGCATTTCACATCTAATTGGTTGTGGCGGTTCAAGTCGTGGAATGTTCATGACGTGGGAGGTAATGCGTGGAGGTCATGGGATCAGAAACGAATGGTGCTCTAACATAAAAACTGTGGAGTGATATAAACCTGGCATGCAAACATATTAATCATTCTTAATCATTTGAACGTGTCAATTATATATGCTCACAGTAATTTTTTAAGTATTCTTAGGTAAATGTAAAAAAGTAAACATGTTAACGGATGCCTTCATAAATACAAGGAAGTTATGAGCAATAAATCTGGCTCATTGATTTTGGAGGACAACTAAGAATATGCCAGCATCTTCAATGCGTAGCCATCAGATTAGGGTTTAAGGTTAAATGAGGTTAAAAGATCATTAATTGTGCCCATTGTCAATAGGTATACGCCTTTGGCATAATAAAAAGATAATATTTGATTTACCAATAAACCCTTTTAAAAAATGCTTTATTTTATATATTAAAAAATAATATTTTTGATTTGTTACATTTAACATGAAGTTTATTGCAAATTTAATTTCCGGAACAACTTGAAGGCGGTAATAAAGCTTTGCACTTACAAACCAATGAGTAGATTAAAAATGTTTCATTTTGTATATTAATTATATATAATATACAATGTTGACCAATAATTATATATAAAAATCTTTCATGGCTATGCTCAAAAGCTTTGATTTCTATCTCGATGTGATATAGTGGTAGATAGGTGAAAGTTCTTACGTGAAATTTGATAATGAAGGTGGCATTACTTTGATACTTGTGCTTATGTGGTTTGATGATTATAACAACGTTGCTTTATCTTGATTTGATGGTATTAGTGATCTTCATTGATCGATGAGGTTAATGTTGATATTGATAATGTTATTTCTAATAATTGATGGTCGTGATGATATTAGTAGCTAAATGAGTATGCTTCACAACTAGGGATAGTATTGGATGATTCACCATTTTACTTGATAATGAGTGTATTTATTAGTGAAGAATTAATGGAATCTAGTTTAACAAGTTAACATATATGTTATATGTAATACATATATTATATTTGAACTAGTTTATTTATAATATTTGATAAAATTCATAATTATAATGTTATGATAATTAAATAATGGTAAGCTAATGATGTTATTGGCATTGATGATGTATATATTCTTTATTAATAAAGTTTGGATTTATTGGTATGATGACAAAAAAAGTCTCTAATGTCCTATGATTTAATTAACAAGTCCAAAGTAATAATAGTGATCAAGTCCTTGGATTAATGATAGGGTACTCAAAGATAACAATAGGAATGAGAGTGTGAGGTTTTGAATTTAAATTAACTCGATATTGACGGTAGAGATAAGGTGATTATTGAGCTTACGATATTGATTGAGATGACCCAGATAACAAAAATGATATGGAGGAACTAAGAGACGTGAATAATTCAATATGATTATGATTAATGATGATGTTTATTTGTGTCAAAATCATAATTCTATATGATGATAACCATGGATTATGCTCGATCGTGATTGTCAATCCAATGACATTATGACTCATTACACGATCTTAATGACTAGATGACACGAAAATATCAATAAGCCTAATTAATGACATTTGATCAACCAATAGCATCATCAATCTGCAACTTGAAATGTTTGATGTATGAGTAGACTGATGATAATTCGATGGAATTAATTATGCTAACAATGAATTGTATTGATCAAATTGATAGCAAGGTGTGGATATCATTAATATTAACTTGATGATATTGATTGCAACAA
>JASDQU010501017.1:25245-46423 GCA_032191745.1 Picea mariana | reverse complement strand
CACCAGAAATGAAACTCTTAGTAGCACCTGGGTCTATCAAAATAATAAGGGTCTGGTCAACGATAGTACCTGTCGTCTCGAGCACAGTCGACTGGTGCTCTGCCTGGCGGTTATTCACCGCTGCATGAATCTGATGGTCCTTGCTCATATCTCCCACGGTAGCGGGTCCGGCTGATCCGGACGCTCTGGTCCTCTCCACAGGATAGTCGCGCTGGTAGTATGGCTCCCCACATGTCTAAAACCCCTTCTTCGGCCCAGTAGTCCTAGTGCCCGAAGTAGAAGATGATTGCCCACTGACCTGAAACCCTGGTCTGTTCTGCTGAATAGGCCTAAACTGTTGCCGCTGCGGGCGACGGTGCTATTGGTGCTGTGGTCCTCGATAAGGTGTCCACTGTTGAGGTGGCAGTCACCGGGGTGTAGCAAAAGTGGATCCCCTCTAGAAGCCACGATATCCCAGCATATGTCTCGCTGGTGTCTGATGCTGCGGTGTACCAAATGAACCCTACCCGGCTGGTCTCGCTGGAGTCCTGGTCGGACCCCCACTGATAAGCTCCTCCTCTGCTATGAGGGTATTTTGGACCATGTCATGCAAGGTTTGAGGCATCAAGATACTCACCTTTGCACGCAGGCTGCCGTTAAGGCCAAACACGAACCTGTTGACTTTGAGCTTCTCAGTGTTAAGGTGCGGAGCATACCGGAGCAACTCCATAAAATGTGCCTCGTTCTCGGGCACCGTACGACCTCCCTGTCGTAATACGTTGAACTCATTGAGCTGACGCTCAATGAATTCCTCTGAAAGATATCTCTCTCGGAACCGTTCCTCAAACAGTTCCCATGACACGTCTTCCACGACCATGTTCAGCTGCGGCAGGAGCGTCTTCCACCATAGTAGAGTGCTCCCCTTCAGTTGAAAGACCGCCATGCGGACCTTCATGTTGGAGGTATAATCGCGAAGTGCGAAGCACATCGCCATATTCTCCAACCATGCCTCGGCGGCTGAGCCGTCTGGGGCACCAAAGAACTCGATAAATTTTACCTTCTCGAGTTCACGGTGAATGCTACCAGCAATGGTTGGTGCGCACGGCGGAATGTCAGTGGGTGCCGGCGCCCTGGCCTCGTCTCTGTCCAATCGACTGATCAGTGCCTCAGACATGCGCTGAAAGGACCTCATCATCTCGACCACGTCTCAAATGAATATCTTCTCCTGTTCGAGAACCTGCTCACCTCCCTGGGGGTTAGACCCCTCAGGCATGGATGGTACTGGAGGCATCATGCCTCCTCCCCTAGAACCCCTTCGTCTGCCTCCGCGACGTCCTCTATCCATGATTACCTGCACGCACACAATCAACTCGATCAGCAATAGTATACTCAATCAATCATGTCACGGAAGCCGTAGCAAATCCCAAGCCATGGGTCGAACCGACTCTGATACCATATGTAACGAACCTCCTCCTTATGAAAAGAACTCTAATAACAGGTGCAATTTTTTTTTTGTGTTTAAGGTGTGTGTTTGCGTGTAGAAGTACAGACACACTTGAATCTATGTCGCCCCTCGACAACCAACAAGACGCAACCACGATGTTCATCACAAGAAGACTGAGGGCACACAACGAGTAACTGCAAGCATTAAATGACCATAGACACAAGGCGCACAACGCAAACATTCAATGACATACTGGGTTATGTACAGTACGAACACAGAGGGAAGGATCCATAGTAGTAGATCTTACTATTTCTACATAGGAAAGCAGGGTGTTTAATCTTAGTTCTCTGCTCCGGAGAGAGAGAAGGTCGCATAGGCTCCTGGCCGACTGCTCAGGCAGAAACTAGTAATCTCCGTCAGGTGTGTCGCAAGAGTGGAAACCTTGCCTTTAAAGGGCCTGAGACTCTTGATACGAAACTGGATTTTTTCACGAAAATAAACACCACACAGACTTCTATACTAAGGCTACATGGAGGTGTCTACATCCCGCTCGACACAACTAACCCAAAATTCAAAGACTCGACCAAGTACACCAATAAATGAACGCACGACTGCAACCTCTACGGAAGGCGCTAGGCAGAAGGAATCAGATAACGACCCACAAAGTTCAACATTTATATAAATGAATGAGAAACCTCATCTACTAAATCATAATACTCTATGGTGCTTAGTTCAACGAACCTCATATTTTATAAATCGTCAATAACTAAAGGTTCAAAAGCATTATGATAAGACCACAATACCATTACACTTCATATGATATCTAACACTAAAATTACAATGACGCTGCCATGACATAAGAACATATTACCTTCATATCCCATTAACTCTGCAAAATAACGAACATATTATATTCTGTGTGTTCCCCAACAACCCAACTACAAAGTCTATGCCCAAAAAGGGTAGCACCATTTCTTGTTAAGTTACAAAGGTTTGCAGGAATCACATTTACATATTAATATGATGACCATTAATAAAGCCGGTAAGGGGGTTAGCACAACTTAATCCAACCTCCAAAGCGAGCCTTGCCCTGCAAGTCTAATGCGCATAAAATCTCAAGGTACAATCTATTAAATAAAAATCCATTAGTAGGCAAGTGCTAGCCCTAACCTTAAGGTGAAGTACATAGAATTGATTTCAACCTTCCCCTCTACAGTCGTAATAATTTATTGTGCTTAGCTTCAAGACCGTACCCTTACATGATGTAATGAAGCAATTTAAATAGCCCTACCATGAACCAACCATTTCTTTTATTTTTATTTTATTAAATTCTCTTTTTCATACTATAATAACTTTATAAAGCTTTTTCATACTATAATAACTTTATAAAGAAATAACCGTAATCCTTCAATTTCTATCAACACTAATGTAGCCCCCCTTTTTATATTGAAAAAGCATCACCAATACATGCTGCAACCAATAAAGTGAACGGAACTCACATTCTTAAGTTATCGATGCTCAAAATAGCCCCCTTCATATGACCAGAACCTTACCTTTATGTTATAGTTAATGTAATATTCTGAATCAACTTAGCTCATTTACTAATTATAATAAAAATTGAAACACAGGAGTTATCATCTAAGCAAAAATTAACATTGATTTCTAATCAAGCCATAAATGACGCAACACCTAAAATCATTAAATTTTCTGTTTCCATAACATTGCATTTAGAATAACCTTGATTTTCGCATTCCCTGTTGGCTAACCCATAACATTACAGTGGCTTAAGTTGCCTTAACATTGCCCTAAAACAATCCACATTACCCTTTGTATTGAATTAATATGCAATAGGAATTCGACACAAGCATTCCTGTAACTAAACCCTACATTGCTTTTTATATTGAAATAAATACTATGGAAAAACCAAAAGAATACTACCTTACGGTGACATTCCCCTACTCATAAAAACGACAGCCATACTACAGTTATAACAAAAGTATTAATTCTAGTCAAAATTCCTTGGGTTACTAAGTTGAGGTTTTTAATAGGGCTGCACGCATTTACTGACTCTGAGGGTTAATGCTGAGAAAAAGAAATCACCCAGCGACAGGTTGGGAGCACACCAGGCGGAAGGGCACATGATGCGTGCAGGCTGTATCCACGCCTCACAGAGGCAACCATCCAAGGCACTGCCAGAGATTACAGTTTCACCCCCAAAAACAGAGTGACAGTGGGTGACCTGGGATGGTTCGTGCGTTGGGGAGTGCCGTTCAAGGCACGGTAAACTAGAACAGAATTTCAGATTCAACACCCGAAAGCTAGAACCTTCGTTTGACAATGCCTGGATGAAATTTCGGTTGCATTCAGACGAAATGCCAGAACGTTTCAACGACTGGAATATTATTACGAAGATTTGTTTTATAAAAAAAATTTCAACACAATGGCAGAGATACGTAAAGCCCACCGTCGAGGTGGGAGTGATTGAAAAGTTGCATGGGTACTCATCCCCAAATGCACAGGAACTCAACGCTCAAGCAGAGAATGCTGGCGAGATCTAAAAGGGTAAACACAATACACTGGCAGAGGTAAATAACAGGAAAACAGAATAAGAGTGGTTGGGGATTGCGTGGTCGTCCTCCATTAAAGCACAGAGGCTCACAGATCCAAATTTTCCCAACGAAATTGCCAACGCCCAAGCAAGAACCAAATTTCAAACAGATTACCCAACAATTTTTTCTGAACAATATCACAGTGACCACACACACAACGAAATAGAGGGCAATGAGGAGGGGATGAGAAATATCCCAGATTGGACCCTTAAGCATCTAGGTAAGATATTTGAAAAGGTAAGCTTAACTAGGAAAAGAAAAAAAATAGTAATTTTAGGCAATCAATCGAAACGGAAAATACTTAAGGCAGAATTCATCCATTACCATCAACATACAGTTTCCATCATAAATTTTTAATGCATCATACTCTATAAAATAAATGAGCGTACCTTTGCCTTTTTCCTGCTCCAAGTGTTGTCCGCGCGCTCTGTCCCACTCCTGCTCGCCGACCGTAGAGACTACACCGGTACCTCCCAGCCAAACGCTAGGGGTACTTTGCTTCCCCCTTAGCCCCCTGAGCCGCAAAGGGGCCACACAAATCCAGAAGGTATACCTAGCTTCCCAGCTCGCCTCCAAGGCTGAGCTACCACTCTAATCCTAGCTGAGAAAATCCCAACTCCTCACAAGCAATCAATCCAGTCCAAATTCTGTAGCATAACGATACCTAACATCCCATCCCCTTTTCCCCTCATCCCCCTTTCTTTTATTGAGTTTTGAGACCCCCTCTTTCCCTAATCACAATTAATTTAAGTTTTAATGAAAACCCTCTAAAAATTTTCTATCTTACAAGTGTCACTCATCCCCCACGTTCTCCAAAATTATTTTCTTTAAATTTATTAAAAGGCTCTTTTCCCTATTTTTATTAATCCCTTCTTCTTTTTTTTATTTTTTATTTTTTTTTTATTAAAACCAAAAAGGTAAATGTGCTAATGCATCTTTTCATTTTATTTTTAAGTTCTTACTTTTTTATACTCCCGCTCGTTAAATAGTTTTATTTCTATTGGTTCAGTCTGAGTTTACTAAAACTGTAATTTATGTATATTATATTTTTAAGAAAATTTATGTTTCAATTTGAATAAAAGTTATGAGTTCATTAAAAGTTAAATGGTTGAAAAAGATTATGAAATCTTGTATCCGTTGATATATTGGTTGTATAGTTGGATGAATTTAACGTTAATAAATCCAAGAACTAGAGCTCAAGTACGTTCTAAAAATTGTATTCTCATTGCACTGCCTTGAGGTGTGAACTCTAGCCTAAAATCTCATAATGATGTTTGCTTAATTATTTTAATGGTTATTAGGGTTAATTGCTATTAATAATGATATTTGGGTATAGGATTAGGTCAAGATTCATTGGAGCTATTTCATTTAGAATTAGGGTTAGGCTCTTTTTAGAGTTAGAGTTAGGGCCTTTTTCCTTAAGGTTAAACGAAATTTTTATCTTAGAGAAGTTTTTTTTGTTTTTTTTTAGACTTAGGTTTAGATCTTGAACTGGGCGACACTGGGTTAGGGAAGTTGTTTAAGGATTTCTTAAGGCGTTATTGTCTTAGGGCTATTTAGGTTTGTTTCCTTCATCCACATCAATGTGATGTGTCCTTCAAGATGCACCACGTGCTCCAAGGGTACCACTCGCCTCGTTCGTTTCCCTTGTGCGACGTGCCCTTCAGGATGCACCACGTGCTCCAAGGGTGCCACTCACTTCTTGTATTTCTTTTGTGCGACGTGCCCTTCAGGATGCACCACGTGCTCCAAGGGTGCCACTCGCCAACTGGACTATTTGGTAGACATCTATAACCCCTGGAGTCAACACTCCGCCAGGTGAACTTGTGGGAGACTAAGGGCTCTAAGTAATAAGGCCCCCACCTTATTGCGCACCCCTTAGAATCATCGTGAGCGACTGTCGCAGTATGCCCTCACGATATCGTGGATCCTCTCGAACTAGGTAATCGTTAACCTACAGTTTGAGCCACGGCAGGAGCGCTAGTAGGCGGTGGCAGGGTTGTTGTCCACCCCTCTCCCTCAACCTCTCTGGAAATTGTGTGTGGCCCCTTTACTCCATATGTGAGTCTGGTCGGCAAGCTATCGTCAGCCTGCATCATCAACAATCGTGTCAGAACATGTCAACATCATATCATGATATCAAAGAAATATCACAGTAATTAAATCAACCCAAATAGCACACTCCCTGACTCAATCCAGAGTCCAAGGGGGTTCCACCGATGCCTCTACATCCTCAAGGTCCGAAACCCTGCACACTCAATGAAACTGAGTCAGCAGCACCTGTCTAATCAAAGTAGTAAAAACATCATGTCATCTATCATAACGCATCATAATCAAGGATAAATAGTTTAACATCATAAAAGTCCAGATCACTTGCGAGCAAGTGTCCTCAAAGAATAAGTTTTCTCAGTGCGCCAGAGCGGGATGTTACATCAACACACTATTCTTTTACAACCATGGAAAATCAAGTAATTGGGTTTGCTCCATTGAAGGATCTCTATGCGTCTGATGATGATTTTTGGGTGATTGTGGAACAGTTGGAGAATCCAGTAGCTGAGGACATGGATCTTACTCAGGGTGAAAAATTTATGCAAGATGGTTACCTCTTCAAAGGAAAACAAATATGCATTCCAATTGGTTCTATGAGAGAAAATATTATTAGAGAACTTCATATTAGTGGTTTGGAAGGAAATTTTGGAAAAGATAAGATACTATCCTTAATCGAAGATAAGTATTACTGGACAAAGATGAAAAACGATACAACCAGGTATGTGGCGCAGTGTAGGATTTTTCAAATGTCTAAAGGACACTCACAAAATACAAGGTTTATGCCATTACTAGTGCCTATAGGACCATGGATAGATATAAGCATGAATTTTGTGTTGGGGCTCCCAAACACACAATGAGGTAATGACTCTATTTTTGTGTTTTTTCATAGGTTCTCTTAAACGGACAATTTCATTGCTTGCAAGAAAACTAGTGATCCATAGAGGGTGGCATAGTTGTTTTTTTTTTAAAATTATTAGATTGCATTGGGTTCCAAAAACTATTACCTCTCATAGAGATACTCGGTTCTTGGGTCATTTTTAGAGGACTTTATGGAAGAAAATGTTAGATTTTCCTTATTTACAAAGCATTAGAGTTATTAGTGTTATTTTAATTCATTACCATTAACACACACACACACAATCACACACACACACATATCATGTACTGAGAAGTATCAACATAAACAAGAGAAAAAAAGAACACAATAGATTTATCCTAGGAAGATCCCAAATGAGGGAAAAACCCAACAACCTTTCTTAGATAGATTATGTTCACAAAGAAATTCCAAAAAGATAAACCCTAGCTCAAAGGATAGCTCAACCAGCAATACCACCACAGTTGTAGCATCAACACAATGCCAATATAGCGCACCACTACCAAGAGTAGCGCACAAGATAGAGATACCAGAAAGACTGAGCAAGAAGAAACTCTGTTATTGTAGCAACTACGTCACCTTATCCAAAATTGTGCCTTACTTCTATGTAGCTGAGAGAGTGTGAGTGAGTGAACAAATGAGCCAAGGCACCTCCTACTTATAGTCTTCCTGGCCACTTAACTAGGCTGGCTTCTCCTCTGGAAAGGTGCCACTTCAATATTCTTTATTCTTTTGGGCCAACTTCTCTTTTGGGGTATTTTCACATTTTCCAATGCATCTCTTGCTTCCAGAATATTTGTCACATCTAAGAAAGGTCATCTAGGAGGTAAATTTCCATTCGCAGCTACCAAACATCAACACTCTCTCTTATATAGGGATGTATCTTTCATGATGTCTTTATCTAGTAGTCTACTAACTACTTTGCAATCAACTAGTAGCACATAGCTACTGCAATGCCATTAATAGATCGAATCATTTGTCATAGTCTTTGCAATCAAGTAGCACACAACTACTCCCAATGTGAACTAGTAGTCTCCATGAAAATCAACTAGTAGAAAACAACTACTATAATACCATCCCGTAGAACAGTACTGTGTCGATCCATAGTAGTACATAAATACTATCTAGTGGTACACAACCACTCCAAGTAGCACACAACTACTATCCAGAGACATACTGCCTCTCTTCTGCAATCAACTGATAGCTACACAAGCTATCACCATGCAGTATCACAATCTCTATGATTATGCAACAATCAACTAGTAGCACAAAGCTACTATCATGCCATCAGCCATAATCATAGTCTGCAACCTCCATGACTATGTAGAAATCAACTAGTAACACACAAATACTACAATTCCATCATCCATAGTCATCCTTACAAGTATGAAACAATAATCTAGTAGCACACAACTACTACAATTCCATCAACCATAGTCATACATATGATTATGCAACAATTATCTAGTATCACACAGCTACTACAATGCCATCATCCATAATCATAGTTGATGTCTCTATAACTATGCAACAATCAACTAGTAGCACACAACTACTACAATGCCATTAACCATAGTTATAGTCTCATCTAGTAGCATGAAGTTGGTACTATAGTCCTCATGACTATGCATGTGATTCTTATTCTCTCATTAGGTCCTACATGACATTACCCCCTCAGTCACATGACCGATCTAGGGAACCCTTGGATAGAGGGGTTACCTGACATGAGAAGAAACAACACACCTCCCTCTCAACAAGGGTGGACATTATGCATCACGCCAATCTTTTCTATGGAACACCTCGAGTCATTTTCACTCCTAGTCAAATCAACATGACTAATAAGAGAAAAACTATGCCTGGGACATTCACCACTAACCAAGTCAACATGGCTAATTGTGTGAGTGAATGTATCATTCTCCCTTGGTCAAATTAGCATGACCAATCTGGGAGAATTTCTTCCCAATGCTACTCATTTTTCCATCACCTTGGACAAAATCTTAGTGAGAATGTCCGCAATCTTCTCATCTATGGATGTGTACTGGATATTCATTGCTCCCTTCTGCATCATGTCTCATATGAGGTCCCGCAAAAAACTTTCAAAGAAACACTGCTTCACAACTTACAATACTAGATTCTATATACTTTTCCTCTGTTGTACTGAGTGCCACTGATGTCTGCTTCCTATTCAACCATGAGATCAAATTGATCCCAAAATGAAGAAACATCCAGAAGTACTCTTCTGATCCACTACACTCCTTTCCCAGTCAGAGTCTGTATATCCCTGCAACTTCACATCTCCATCTGAGGCATATCTCAATCCTTATCCAATCGTATCACGTAGGTATCTCAACATATGTTTTTATTTCAACCAATGTACATGTTTAGGTTCAACCATGTACCAACTCAAGGCATTCACTACATGACATATGTCCAACTTGGTGTTAACCAGGTACATCAAGGATCCAATTAGTTGTTTGTACATTGTGGGATCCACCAAATATGAAGATGAATCACTTGGTAGCTTCAAAATTATCGTCATGGGTGTGTCCATAGACTTGTAGTCTATCATCTCGAATCTCTGCAGGATCTCAACAATATATTTTCCTTAGCTAAAGAAAATCTCATCTAATCTCTGCCACACTTCCAATCCCAAGAAGTAATGCATTAGACATGGATCCTTCATCTTGAACTCTGAAGCGAGCTCCCTCTTGCACCCAACTATGAGCTTCTCATCTCCTATCAGAAATAGGTCATCCACATATAGGATCAATAGGAAACCATCCCCAAGGTCATCAAATAATTGTTTGATCTAACATATCATGTCTTGGGTGCATGCTTAGGCTCGTACAAATATTTCTTCAATCTACATACATGAGACTCCTTCATCTACATACATGAGACTCCTTCTCATGTATTTTGTGGCTACTCTATATATGCTTCTTCTGGATACTGGAGTAAGTGTCTTTTCATAATATTCTCCCTCTTGCTGGGAGAATCCTTAGGCCACAAATCAAGATTCAGTTGGTGATTGCTCTATAATTTACATTTTCTATTGCGAACACATGTCATAGTATGAAAAAACAAGTCTAAAGTGCCACACATGCTAACATTCCCTCCACAATTTTCCTTTTTCGTTGGAAAATACATGGCATCCTTTCTTACTCTTGGGAACACATGCCAATATACCTTCCACGAAAAAAAAATTGTTTTTTCAGCTTTGGAACACATGCCATGATTCGTTAGTGATTTAAAGATCCAGAATGAATTTGAGTACGATTTTTTTTTGGCTATAATGGTTCAATCATTATATCTTCACTACAATATTTCTCTCTTTATATATATAAAGAAAAATTAAATAAGAAAAACTCCCATTTTTATCAAGAGATGTACATATAATTATGGCTATGAATATCTGCAATATTTCATTTTCACAGATCTATACAAGGAACCTACCAAATAATGCCCCATCCATAATCAATATGTTATGGGTTCATGTGAAGGGTGCCAATGAACACTATGCCTAGGGTGTTGGCATCAGTCAAGGTGTGTAACATCCCCGACCACCCATGTTGGCCCATGCTACTCCAGAAAATGCTTTCATTCTCTGTTCAACATATTGTAACATACCCAGCATCCAACTGAACTATGCCATGTAAATTTTTCGAATTGCGTGCAATTAAAACATATACATACAGAACTCTTGCAGAACTTAATATATAAAATGTAAAAAGACAAATAAGTTATGTAAATGCACAAATTCATACTGAAATAATAGTAAACACATACATTTAGCATATACAGGCAATACCCATAAATGTAAAGACAATTATAAACCACACATGGAATAAACCCATAAAAATAAACACGTAAATAATAATGTAGCATGCAAATTATCAAAAAATTGACACTTATCTTTGTAAGAATATCACCAACTGCGTACAGACCTTACACGAACCTCCCAACCTTAGACCACACTGCTCATCACTCTTAGCAGTGGGTCATCCCTGAGATGGGACTAAAATCCACTCGGGTAAAGGGATTCCTATATAGGCTAATGGATCATAGACAACATGAAAGACTCCATCACAGGTGCCAACTCAAACTAACAATCTACAATCCCTCATTCCCAAGACGCCTGTCCCACCCTAGAAAGTGTGCCCCTTCTCTGCTCAACAGTTCTTCAGTTGCCCCACTTCATTTCTGGTCTTCAACAACAGGTTGGACAGGAAGTTTCAGAGCCCTGTAGCTGTAGTTTAACACCTTTAGGAAATCAATTCCCAACAATTCTCTCACCGAGACAAGAATTTCTCACGAGCTTGACAACTAGCCTCTTCAGTATCCCATGGGCCTGGCAACCCACTTCTTCAGTCCAGCTCCCAATCTAACTAGATACACAAAAATGTATGGGTACAGATACAAGTTCAGGTACAATGACAGGAAGGTACAGAGGACAACTGACTGAGTG
Organism: Picea mariana; assembly: GCA_032191745.1. Taxonomy (NCBI): domain Eukaryota; kingdom Viridiplantae; phylum Streptophyta; class Pinopsida; order Pinales; family Pinaceae; genus Picea; species Picea mariana. The sequence goes on along the minus strand of JASDQU010501017.1, from coordinate 35,003 downwards.
AGTGAATGATCCTAGAATGATTGAATGGATGATTGAATGATGAAAAATGAACTAAGTACAAACTATTTGTATGCATGTTCCTAACTTGACACTTGTCATGTTGGAAGTTACTTTGGCCCACTTGTCCCCAACCCTTAGAACTTAGGATAAAATAATTATCCATACTTTATGATTTAAGAAATATTGACATAATATTCCTTTTTGTCGTAATCTCCATAGCTTATCCCCTTTTCTTTAAATTTTAGCCCCCCCCCCTTTCCCTAACTAGTGGAGTTTACTCCCCCATACTCTTTTATCGTGGTCGGTCTATGCACAACGATATATTTTATATTAATGATGAGACATATACAAAAATAAACTCACTAGGATTTAACATCTAGGCTCTCCTACCTAATCATCACAAAACTGGGTCACCAACCTATAAAACACATCATATACACAAAATATCAGTAGCCTCAAAATTGCGCGCACTTAAGTTGTTGCGCGCGTTATCCTGGAATGTGCAAACTTCATCATTTTACTGCACACTATACCAAGAAAGATGCATACAAAAATGATATCAAACATCTCACCAACGTAAGTACATTTTCATTTTACATTTACAATTGGGTTTAGCCTAGGGATATTACAAGGTGTACTCTCATTAATCTTATTTTCATACACCTTTTTCTACCCGTGTTTGCAAATAATTCTATGGAATTGTATGAAATTTTCATAATTATTAGAACTATTAATTAAACAATATGTTTTTATATTATACAGGGAAAAATAAAGGAGAAATTCAATAATTCTTATAGAGTATGAAAGAAATGATATCGTGGAAGAAGATTGATACAAATTGGGGATGTGGTTGTTTTAAAAAAAATCAAAAAGACATAAGAGATAATATTGAAACATCGTAATTATTTTGTCATTTTGGTTAATGCACTTAGTAACATCACAAAGTCTAGTCTAGGTTGAATCATTGGAAGTGTGCTTTTCAGTGAGTACATTCTTGGTTGTTTTGATGAATGCATCTCCTAATATAACTATATTGGTTGAACTAGATTTATTTTTATTCCATGAAAAGCCTATGGAGTAAGAACCCTAAACATCAAATCAATATTTGTCTAAATTTAATGTGAACTTGTTTTTCGATATTCTTGGGAAAGAACACATGACATTATATCACCACGAACATTTTTGTAAATGTCAATAATTTTGATACCCTAGATTTCAAACACGGGTTTGAAACAATTAACATGAGGCCATTTTCACCTTATTGCTACAATCCTCTTAATATTATGCATTTATCATATCAAACTCAGCGATGGCTACAAAAAGAGGCCGACCTCTTAATATAATGCATTTATTATATCAAACTCCATAATAACAAGAGGCCCATCGTGGGAGCCATGAGAATATTTGAGATTATAGAAAAGAAAAAAAAAATGGAGCAGTACAATATCACATGGCTTTTGAAAACATTTTTCCATTATGAGGAGAGATTTGAGATTATATCCATGTGAGACATAAAGAAAACAAATGGAGGAGCAATAATTGCATCACAAAAGAAAATGAAACAACTTAAATCAAAATGACCTAAAATCTTTCCATAAAAATGAACTATATAAATCCTTTCCAAAGAAATGAAACATATAAGTGATGTAAACCTCTCTTCATATCAAATAATGGAAGTTAACTACCATATCAGTATTATTTAACTCATTTAAGAAATTGAATGATCTCGTAAAATCAACTATGTAGATTATGTGTTTAAGTATTATGTAGATTATGTATTTAAGGCATGACCAAGTCAAGAGTTAACTTAGGTGCTTGCCCATCCATTGTACAACCTTGTTAATTGCTTAAAACTGAAGAAATTAACTAGAATATCACTTTAATTACTTTAAAGTAAAGCAATTATACAAAACATCATGTACATGAAGCAATTTAATATCTTAAAGAGAACTGATACACTCGTTATCTAAGCAGTAATATTGTAATGAGAAATGTCTGGGAGTGTGGGATTGTACCCATGACCATGGTGCCATGAAAGTGGGAGAATCACTACCCCCACCACAACTCACAATAACAATAACAAAAAGCATGCAAAACTAAATATTAATAATACAACCTTTACTTTGGTCACACATAATTAGCCTCCCACTATTAGCAGGGCCTTGCTGCCTTTGTAGCTCCTCTTGTTTTAAAATAAAAATGTTTATCAACATAATAACATAAAGGATAATCAAAATAATAACATAAATGATAATCAAATTTAGTAACAATAAATTTAAAATTGTTGAAAACATGCCAATGAATTTCCTCATGCGGTCACATGCACATGAACATGCATGAATCTATGTTAATGTGCATGCATGAAATCTATTTATGAATCGCTCATGTAACTATGTGATCTATTCATGATCATTTTATGTAACTAAGTGATAGATGTTATATATGCAAGCATACCCATAGAGGTGTGAGTACAATGTGAGTGCAAGGGTGTGCAAGGAGTCGGGAAGAGCTGAGTGTGTGAGGAGAGGATGATTGTATGCCTATGAAGGATATTGTAATTCTCCCTTGAATAATAAGCAAACCGATAATCATTGCCCGTGGTTTTTTCCCTCATTGGGTTTCCACATAAAATCACTGTGTCAAGTGTATGATTGATGTGCTTGGCTTAATGCATGTTTGATCTTTCTTATTTTATGCTATGTTTTTCTATCGCTGCCTAACAAGTGGTATCAGAGCAGGTTGGGAAGGTGTTGTAGGTGAGCCAAGAAGAATTGTGTGTAGGTCTCATGTGAGCGGAATAAAGCGTGATTGAGTGAGTAGCAAGTCATCGATGCTCCCTAGGCAGTGTTAGAGGTGCTTCAACGCTCTCAAACTTAGCTACATGTGTGGTTGATGAAGTTTTGTCTGTCTTTTGTGTCTCACCTCCTGTGTTCACATAGAAGGTGCAGGGCAGTGATGGTTGAGTCACCGTGAAATAATAAAGAAAAAAAATGTATTTACTTTGGAGTTATAGAAATTATTGATTGCATGTAAATGGGCATATGTCTGTAAGACCTAGATAGGCATGTGTGCCCCTGGTTTATCAGGTCACTTATGAAAAGTCTAGACATAGATTTAGGTAGATTAAATATGTGGGGGGGCATGTGTGTTGGGTTAACCTTAACTCGGGGAAATAATTAATGAGTTTTTAGGTCAAAGAAGGTGTTTTTTCGAGTCCATGTGTTTTGGGTATCCCATGGTATTGTGTTCATGGATTGCATGTAATGAAGCCAATAAAAGGCTTGGTGAACTCCATTGTAAATGGGCCCGGAGGTAAGTAGTGAAGGCTTACTTGGCTGGTTTGGCCAGATTTGGTCAAAGTTGTTTGAATGCAAAGTTCGAGGTGGAGTAATGTGTCTTGTTTAGAAAGCTGGGTCTATAGAAATGCTGATGTGTTGGCAAGTCAATCGAGTGTTTGAGAATATATGATAAAGGTAAGTTCATATCCATGGAACTCAGGAAGTATTGCAAGGAAGCTGAGATTGAATAGGCATGTTCAGTAATGCCAAGTTGCAACAATAGTTGTGGACAGAAGCGGTTGTGCTATCTGGTAATTCGATCACCATCGGTTGCAAAAGACAAGAAGATTCAGGAAGAGGTAAGAACAAGTCATCTGGTAATTACTCAAATGTGAAATTATTCAGTTGTGATGCTTATGTTTTTTATCAACAGTCTAAGTAGGACCTAGATCAAATAGGTATATCTTTGATATGGTGATGATGTTAAGGGATCCAGACTATGGGATCCTACTACCCACAGAATCATCATGGACAAAGATGCAATGTTGTATGTATCTCTTTTTATAAAATCAAACATAGTAAAATATGAAAGGTTCAAAGCATGGCTGGTAGTAGAAAGATATTTGGAAGGTATTGATTTCCATGAAAGTTTCTCACCTGTTGTTAAAATCTTGTTTCTATTCATGTTGTGTTAGCACTGGTTATGATAGTATAGCTAGATGTTAAAACAGTTTTACATGGAGTTTTTGGGATAAGGGGATGTATATGGAACAACTGGAATTGTTAGTTTAGAATCACAATAGAAGATTTGTTTGCAAACTAAAAAATCATTGTATGGCCTCAAGCATGCTAGGAAAATGGTACAAGATGTTTGATTCCTTCATGGTGAGCCAAATTTTATAAGAAGTGAGTATAATCATTGTGTTTATGGTATATTCATTATCTTGGTGTTATATGTTATGCTTGTTGCAAGCACAAGCATGGTTGAGATCAACAGGTTGACTCAGTTGATTAGGACGGTTGTTATGAAAGAATCTGGGAGGAACAAAATAAATCTTGGGCATGGAAATATATAGAGAGAGGAAATATGGTAAGCTTGGTTATCACAATAGAGGTATGTGGTAAAGATACTTAGGAAATTCGGTATGAATAATGTGAAACGGATAAAATCTCTTTGGATTTCCATTGTAAGTTCTCTTCAGTTTTATGTCCTAATTGATGATGAAGAAAAGGGTTATATGTCTCGAGTATTATATGCTAGTAGGAAGTTTGATGATTGCGATGGGAAATGGTCAACATTTCACATGCATTTGGTGTTATTAGTAGACACATGTCAAAACCAGGTCAGGAGCATGGAAATGGGTGCTTCAAACACAAAAGCACAAATATCACCTACAGTGGTTGCAGTGATTTGGTTTCTGGTTATGATTCATGAGATTTGTACAAGTGCATCGGTTTATTAGACAGGTTATTGATGGAGACAGAATGGTCCATGTTGGAGTGAATCGTGCATGCATGTTCACATAACAGTATTGTTAGAGAAGTTGCGGAGATGTGATGATGTTTGGCTTCTCTTGCAGGAAAGATGATGGATGAATTAATTAAGGGCATGATGTATCAGGTAAATTGTTGTGAAGGTGGAGATTATTGGAAACATGCCAATGAATTTCCTCATGCGGTCACATGTGCATGCATGCAACTATGAACTGCTTGTGTAACTATGTGATCTATTCATATATATGAAAACATACCCATAGAGATGTGAGTACAATGTGAGTGCAAGCTGGTGCAAGGAGCCGGGGAGGGTGATTGTATGCCAATGCAGGCTATTGTGTGTGTGAGGAGAGGTTGAGAGGAGAAGATGATTGTATGCCTATGAAGGCTATTGTAATTCTCCCTTGAATAATAAGAAAACCGATAATCATTTCCCGTGGTTTTTTCCCTCATCGAGTTTCCACATAAATCATTATATCAAATATATGATTGATGTGCTTGATTTAATGCTTGTTTGTTCTTACTTATTTTATGCTCTATTATATGTTGTGTTTTACTTAAGCTACCTAACAAAAACATTTTAAAAAAGGTTAGAAAAACAAAATGGAAAATAGCAACTAATTTATGATACCTATAATTGAACGTCAGAACATGTACTCTGCTCATAATAATCATCAAAACATTAATCAAAATTAAAAAAATACTCTTTGCTATATAAACTAATTTTATATAGCTGACACATCAACAAATTCAAATCCAAAATCCCCATTCACTTAGGCATCTGTACGGCCTGTTTCCAGGTATGGTAGTTCATTTAGGCATTTCCATTGGCCTGTTTCCAGGTATGCTACTTTAACATATTATAACTATGACAGTTGTTATAGTATTCTTCCCAGCCAACCCAAAGATTCTTGATCAGCGCAACTACACCGAAATTTCCTTGATATTATGACAAAATAACTTTACAGTGTATAGCACTATCACTACGCGGAGCACTACCACGACGCGGAGGAAGAGAAATTTTAAAAAGCTTAAGACAAAAAAAATCTTTCTTATATTGACCGCAACCCTATGCGCGTGGAACATTTTCTACTTATCCTGTCCTTTCCTCCTGAAATGTCAACCCATCGTCGTCTCAATGCTTGGCTGCACTTCCATAAGTAAAATCTCTGTATATATAGATAACATGTGGACACCATTTGTATGAAGTCGTCGTTGTCAATGCTTTAGATGCACTTTCCATAACTGCAATCTCTATATATACAGAACATGTGGAGGCAATTTGCATAAGCTGTTCGTGGAAATAGATCAGATGGCCGTACTGGGAGAGACGTACAGCGTTGGGGCATTACAGGGAGAGTTAACGGTCATTCCAGGCTTCAGATTCTATCCCACAGAAGAGGAACTAGTCGGATTCTATCTGAAGAAACGAATCCAAGGCGGCCAACAACTGAGCTTCGATATAATTATACCAACCTTGGACTTGTATCGATATGATCCCTGGGAGTTGCCAGGTACTTCACTCTCTCTCTCTGGTTCTTACCTGGTTTGAATTTGAGAAGGATTTTTCACAGAATTATATACGTATTCGTCTTATTGCAGGTTTGGCTAACGATGTTGGGGAGAGACAATGGTTCTTCTTCGTTCCAAGAGAGAGTAAGAAATGCGCTAGGCCTACCAGATTGACGGTCTCAGGTTACTGGAAGGCCACGGGTTCAGACAGAGCAATTCGCAACGAGTTGCTTCAGTGCATCGGTCTGAAGAAAACTCTTGTGTTTTATAAAGGAAAAGCCCCGTTTGGGCAAAGGACGGACTGGATCATGAACGAGTATAGGATTGCAGATCTGAGATCGTCTCCACCCAAGGTGATCTATTGCATTTTTAATTATATGTTATTTATACACAAAATTCTCAGACACCCAAGTTATGAAGTACCTCGCTTTTCTTGTTACAAAGATAATGAAAAAATGCAAGTTGGCATGTGCAGAAGAAGATGGATATGGTGGTATGCCGTATATACAGAAAGGCGGCATCTCAGAAATCGATGGAACAACGAACAAAGCATGATTGCGCTGAGAAAGGAAAACTGGTTGTTTCAGCTGGTGATGAATATGAAGAGAAGTGTCATTCAGTCAACTTTAATGGCAGCACATCCCAGTCAATTCCAGTGACAGATGCCAGAGTTCCTTCATTATATTATAATGAGAATGAGAAGGGAGTATGTTATTCTAATGTTGGAAAAATGAATAATGAAGCTCGTCAATTAGAGAATCAGAAGGGAGTATGTTCTTCTACTGTTAGGAAAATGAACAACGAAGTTAGTCAATCTGAGTGTCTGCGATCGATAATGTTTTGTGAAATGAACAATGGAGCTAGTCAATATGAAGGTCTTGGACCGATAATATTTTAGGAAGAAACTATGTTATTGAATGTTGAAGCTCCAACATCCAGTCACAGTTACATTCAGTCATGTGAGTGTGCTATTAATAGATATTAGCCCGTTGTTTATGGAAAGGTGTTAAGAGTCATAGGATCAGTGTTATATTTAGACTGAGAGTGAGTTGTGGTTTACAACTTATTATAAAAAAGGCATGTAGTTTATATCTTGTTATGTATTTTTTTTATAATATTTTCACATTGGCTTCATGTTTTATGGTGTAATATTTCACATTGGCTTCATGTTTTTTTGGTATAATATTATATCCTGTTATGTATTTTTTTATAATATTTTCACATTGGTTACATGTTTTTTGGTATAATATTTCACATTGGCTTCATGTTTTTTTTTATAATATTTTCACATTGATTGCATGTTTTTATCAAGATTGAGAGCGAGTTGTGGTTTACAACTTATTATAAAAGGCATAATATTTTCACATTGCCTGCATGTTTTTATCAAGATTGAGAGTGAGTTGTGATTTTTACAATTTATTATAAAAAACATAATATTTTCACATTAGCTGCATGTTTTTATCAAGATTGAGAGTGAGTTGGGTTTACAACTTATTATAAAAAGCAAGAAATGTAGTTTATATCTTGTAATAAATTTTTTTGGTATAATATTTACATATTGGTTTCATTTTTGATGGTATAATATTTTCACATTGGTTTTATGTTTTTATCAAGAGAAGACAAGTATCAGGAGTTTACCTAAACAATCATAATCATAATTGTGATTTTTTTTTTTTATAAATAAAGTGAATTTGATAAGGTAATGTTGTCTATTGATACATATTAAATACTTTTGAAAACTTATATGCAGAAATCTTCATGTTATTATTTGTTATTTTAGTAACATTGATATTTTGTAAATATGATTGATGTTTTTATTATGTTTTAATGGTTTGTGAAAGTCAAAAAAGGAGTTATAGTTTTCTATATATTTTTATTAAATATATTATATATTAAATCAAAATATAGGTTTTTGGTATGTTGATTTAGATCAATTTTTACTGAAATCTGGTCAAAAATTGTTGGAACTCTATATTTGATTGATTAAGTCTGTATAATTAGAATACCTTGAAAGTTTTACAAGATGCTAAATCTATTTATACATTCAAAAATACAATTTAAATAAAAGAAAATAATGATTTCATCATAATCTATTTTTTTCAACTCTAATAAAAAAATTCAAAAAATTCAAAAAATTCAAAAAATCTAATGTTTAACCAACACATTTATATACCATATTAAAACACTTACTTTAAGTTGCACAAGTATCTATTGATTATTCAATTGGTAAGCTTCGAAGGTATTTACACTTTTCTGCTCTACATTCATCAGGATTTGATAAGGGTTACTTGGACCTCGAAGGTATTTACACTTAGGTAAGCTTCGAAGGTATTTACACTTTTCTGCTCTACATTCATTAGGATTTGATAAGGGTTACTTGGACCTCGAGCTCCCGGCATGATGGAGACTTCCATACCTCAATAAAAGGATTCAAATAGGGCTATGAATAATCTACTTGCAATGAGTTATACTTATAAAAAGTAATAATAGTTGTAGAGTTTTTTCTTCTTAAAATGGAATTGATAGGGTATTGTTATTCATTGGTACAAATTGGTTGATGTTGAAGATTTATATGTGATGATGGTTTATATTGTTATTAGCTTTTTAACAATATTATTATTTTGTAAATGTAGTTGTAATTAATGTTTTGTTAATTTGTGTAAAGAGTTAATATAATTTATTTATCAAAAATTGAAAAAAGAATATTATAATTTTTCATATTTTTTTAATAAACATATTATTTATCAAAAGAAAATATAATTTCTTTGAATATTATACGAGAAAAGATTACAAAAGAATATATATATATATATATATATATATATATATAATTTCTTCCAGTAGTAAATGTTTTATTGTAGGTGAAGTGTTGATATTATATACATTTAATTGTGTAATATGATTTCTTATAGATGTGAGTGAATTATGGTGTACTATCTATTATAAATTTTATTTATGGTGTTTTTGTAATGTAACTTGTTACTATAATAGTAAAATATTTATTTTGTATATTATTTTTTTTATAATTTTAATATTTCTATATTGAAAATTATAAACATATGTAACAAAATTGGTTAAGATCTCTCATTTTTTCATTTATGGGTGTCCACAAGAAGTTGGTGGATAAAAAAGTGGAAATGGGGTGGACACTAATGGGTTTAAGGAGAAATACATGTGCGTTCTCAAGAACGTGTTTCTGATGTAACTTGCTCGACAAACCCTAAACCACCATCGAGGATGTCAACTTGGCTCCTCAGCAAGAACGTGCACAAGGAATGCACATGTTCATGTTGGGCTCAAATAAAAGGGTTCGTGATCTCTTTATTTCTTTATTTGAGACCGCGTGAAACATCTGAGGGGTGATTGAGCGAATTGAAACACTGAGATTTGATGAACCTAATTTATATAAATTGCATTACTAAATTGTAGCACACATAATTAACATAAAACTTGGAGAAAAACAAAACTAACACC
>JASDQU010501017.1:1686-24251 GCA_032191745.1 Picea mariana | reverse complement strand
TCACATAAAGCATTGCCCAAACACAATTATCCATATCATCCTTGACTTAGAGCCTAGTGCAACATGACAGTTTTGTAGCATCATCTCAGTAGAAGGTACCTACAAGTGACATTGGGAGAGGGGTTGGACCTTCCATCCCTATAGTAGAGATAAACCAGAAGAGGGAATATGGACAGACTAGGCATTGATGTGACCCTCACATATGCTCGAGTTGTAAGAAGATATGTTATGGGCCAATGTAGGCCAGTATACATGAGAGTTTCATGGAGGAGGTTAGTATCTTGACCATCTCTATGTTCTTCATTAACACACACACACACAATGTATTTTTTCCCATATATTATTATATGATGTTTGTAGTTGCTACGTTCAAATAACAAACCCTCAACATTGGTAGATGCATTTGTTCCATTTTCCACCAATGCAACAGTAAATATAACCTGCTTATTTGGTGTATCACATACACATGTATGTGTCACCTTTGATAAATTCACCACAATGATTTGCTTATTCTCTGGCATCCTCAAATATAACGTTGTTGTGTTTCTATAGGTTATAGTACCATACGATGATGAAACATGTCCACCTGGGATGGAAAACTCACCCCCTTCACAAGTATCATGTTTCGAGTTAAATATTACTTAAATGTGAATTATTTTATATTATTTTGGTTGAATTTTACATTTTTGCAGCAATAAAAATATTATAAATATGTATGCATGTCGCTTCATTCACTTCTAGGCATTCTATACCACCACCCTTCCATTCAGCACCATTAACAACATCACCCCCATCATTTTCCCCTAGATATAGGGAAATTCCAATCCTTATCCACCTTGCCCCATCTCTTGGGATACGTCTTTTCACCCCAAGGGTTTTTCCATCACTCGCACAACAAATGCGACTTATTGCCTCCAACCCCACCACCTTTTCCATCCTATCCATTCACAATGGTTACACATGTACGCCACCCATCCCCAACACCTTTTCCATCCTATCCATCCATAGTGGATGCAACTATACACCACCCCCCCCCACCAACTTTTCGATCCTATCCATCTACTGTGATTGCACCTATAAACCATCCACCGATAATCTCTATTGCATAACAAACTATTTCATCCACTAATTTTTCCACAACAGATGTTGCCTCGGAGAAACTTGTATAACCAAGTGCTCCACCTGCTCGTGAATCTCCACTGTTTCCCGAGTTATTCACAGTGAGATCATTTGTTGATGAATTTTTATATATTATGAATGGAATTGATTTAATGAATTTTTGTTTAAATTGCATGCTTTGATCCTTGTAACAACTGTAGGGCGGCATCACTGAGATATTAGGTTCATGGAGGAGGGAAACACCCTCGCCATTGTCAATATCATTTATGGTGAGTTTTCTTATATTGAATTATAAAGTATCATTTTGTAAGTCCGTTAATTCATTGTGAAAAAAACCTATAAGAATGTTGTTTCTTTGTCCAGTCTCCGAAGTGATGAACCATGCCCAGGCACAAAACCACTTGTGGTCATGCTTCAAGTAAAAGAAGAAATATCAAGTTCTGATATGCACTTGATAGTTGTGAGGGTGGCAGTGGTCAATGTGTGACCAATGAGTGCCATTTTTTTTTATCTAGGGCACCATATGTCACATTTCTATGTTTGGGAACTTGTTGTCATTTTGTATATTGGGAACGATGTGCCATTTTGTAAAAAAATGTATAGTGGGGACGATTTTGAATACACACACACACACACACATTTCATGGCATGTGTTTTATGAATTAAAATGTTTATTTATTTGATGTTGATGAATGGTGATTATGAATATTATGATGATAATGATATAATTTTTGTTATCCATTAGGACAATGAAAGGTAATAAATTAAAGTTCTACCATCTCTAACATAATATCCTCTAGCTTTACCATTCCAAAAACTCATTGTTATAAACTAAGGAAAAGTAAAAATTTCAAGAGTAATTTACTCAACACAATTACCTTTCCTCAATGTCAAACAACACCAATTACATTTGTCAATGTTTCTCATGCATGTCTTTTGTATATTTGGAATGATGTGTCATTTTGTAAAAAAGGTATAGTTGAGATTATTTTGAGCACACACACACACACATTTCATGACATGTGTTTTATGAATTAAAGTGTTTTTTTATTTGATGTTGATGAATGATTATTATGAATATTATGATGATAATGATAAAAAATATGTTATTCATTAGGACAATGAAAGCTAATAAACTAAATATCTACCATATCTCTAACGTGATATCCTCTATTTTTACCATTCCAAAAACTCATTGTTATAAAATAAGGTAATGTCAAAATTTTATGAGTACTTTACTCAACACAATTACCTTTCCTCAATGTCAAACAACACCAATTACATTTGTCAATGTTTCTCATGTCATATTAACAAAAAATATTTAATTGTTTGATGCATTTGATAATCAAATGGAACTATGATTTTATTTATCACTCTAAAAAAAATACACAACCATTTAGTTTTCATTTGTATGCCTTTACCTTGCCAATTTTTTTATTTTATTTCAAAGCATCTATTTAATATATTTCCCTAAATATGAAAATTTGTAGCAATATGATAATCAAAATTCAAGGAATGAATGATGAGATTGACCTAGAATGAAACCTAGACTTGAATCCAAGAAGACAATTATGGTCATTTTCCCATCAATATTCATAGATTAGAGAATCAAACTCATACAAGGAGGAGAGGGAGAAATCAATATTTGTGTGTGTAAGTTAAAGAAATTAGACAGTCGAGCTATGATACCATCCAAAACATCAAGATAAGCTTCCAATTCCATATTTTTCTCTTAGAATATATTCAAAGTATTTTTGGTCTACAATTACCAAGCCCACATATGATGAAGGGACATGTGAATTTCTTATAAATCAACAACATTGTCCTGAATCTCTTATGGAACCATCATGTTTGATCTTTCTTTGTAGTTGTGGGCCATCAAGGTGGAACGAAGTAGGCATATTCGTATACCTTCTTGTACCATATGGATTTCACACTTTAATACTTATATACACCTATCCACTAGGAATGTTGTGATGTTACCCTCTTCCATGCCATGACCATCTTGACCAATGCAACAATGACATTGATATCTCTTTATTGTCCCTATGTGTTGGACCACCTTCCTTGAGTCCCCTTTACCTTAGCATATAGGTGTGACTTCTTAGGGATTTCTATTTCTTATCTAGGGTCTTTTATCATCTTTCCTCTCTTGTCCTTCCCCCCTTTGTGGTCGGTTTGGTTCACTTTGACCCTCCGGGGTACTTATTTAAGGGATTTCCTTACTCTATCAGTCCATTTAGGGGCACACATATGTGATTTTCTATAGTTACTTAGAATGCTTTATCATGTATCCACATTGGCCCAAATTCATTTGGTTTTTCTGTTTTTAGGATCAAACAATTCAAATCTTCCTTAATGTTTGCTAGTTTAAAGGCACCAAGTGAACCACAACTTGCTTAGTTATACTACATTTGTGTCTCATGGATCACAAAACAAAGAGTCTATGTTTGGGTGAAAAAACATGTTATTACTTTAGACACTTGTGGTATATGGTCAACTACATGGTTTATTTCTTTGATGGTTAGTTTTCCATTCAATTGCACCTTGAGGTTGTTTGCTTCACTATTTGTATCATTCAATTCCTCTTTGTAAAGTATCTTATATGGACCTCTTAAACTCTTCAAATTTTATAACTTTGAAACCCTATATCATAGGTACACACTCAAATTGGCATAAAATATGGATCTATATTCCTAATTCATGTACAAGGCTCTTGGGTTTCTTGTTTTTGTTTTCTCCACCACCTCAATGGGTATCTATGTGATTATTTTGGCTCCAACCCAGTGGGATTGTTTTCTCATACCAAGGAGACTTCAAATGATTAGTCCTATCATACTTTAGAAAATATKCAACCCCACAATGTCAAGGGAGATTCTAACACAACTAGGAAAATGGAGGTATCATGCCCTTATTAACTTACACCTTCAATAATTATTATGAATAATGTAAGGGATATGAACCCTCTTAAGCTTTTTTACAAAGTAAAATGAACTATTCCAGGTCTAGCTCAACTTTTAATGACATGATAATCACAATTCTAGCATGAATGAATAGTTTAAGTCTAGCAATATGATAATCAAAATTCAAGGCATGAATGGTGAGATTGACCTAGAATAAAACCCATAATTGAATCCAAGTATAAATATATGGACATTTGGCCATAAATCTTCATAGAGTAGAGAATCAAACTCACACTTGAGCAACAAAGCATGGACCAACACTTTGCCAATTTGTGATTGAAATTTTAGGCATGCCATCAAAATTAAGTAGAAATGGAGCAAATTAATAAGTACAGACAAACTTAATTTTTATAGTTAGTTCATTTTTTTCATCTAGGTAAATTTTCATCACTATCAACTGATTTTTTCTTCTTAAAATGGATCAAAATTTCTAAAATCAAATTTTATGGTCAAATTTGTTGCCAATAAGATGGAACTATAGCTTCCAACAAAATTGTATCATATTTGGGGAAAAATTCCCACCATAATAAATTGAATTTATCCCATTATTAACTTACACCTTCAAGAATGATCCCTCTTCAAATTTATTAAAAAGTAAATTGAACTATTTTGAGTCTAGCTCAGGTTTTGACAATAGAATGAAACCAAACTATAAATTTTCTAGAATGAAAGTAGTGGTGACTTTGAATATTGAATATGAGATATAATGAGATACTCACCTTAACATGGAATCACAAAAAAATACCGAAAGGGGATTTACTAGTATTAGCTAGATGAAATTTAATTGACACCATGATCCAAATTTATGAGAGGAACATAATGAATAACAACTTGAATACAATAACACAAAGATACAGAGAACAACAACATATATTCATTGAAAAACAACTTCTATTGAATAAATAAAATAGGTTGAAACTACAAAACTGCAGAACTGAAAACAACTCTCTCGGATGGTGGTAGTTATCTCTGGGAAGAGATGTGGCTGCTATGCACATTCGTCTGAGCATAATGATTAAAATGAGGTTCCAGAGGAATTTTTAACACTATTCATGAATTCCAAAACCTAGACATCCAAAAACCTAACCTTGGGAGATGAAACACCAAACATTATGTGAACCCCAATGGGTAAGTTGGTACCTTAACTTCCCGGGGTCATAAATTTTGCATACTACCTCTGTTTTAGGCATGCGATAACCCGTTGGAAAGGTATTTTTGAGAAATACACATTATTCCAACAAAAGCTAACTTTGTCTACAACTTGACCATGCAAAGACAAAAAAACACTATTTAGGGCCCCAAAGCGGCCCTAGAAGTACAAAAATATGTACTGACACGAAAACTTCCAAAATAAGCCAGGTGGAATAGGTGGGTGGCCACCAATATACACCCAGATGCTATGTAGGGCTTTAGGATAGCCATGGAAGTGCATATCCCACAATTAGAAAGAAATGCCATCATTACAAAGAAACGTGTTGAACTAGAAACTGTCAAGAGTAGCTAGTTGGAATAAGTGTGTGGCCACCAATATCCACTTGGATCACATCAAGCATGATATTGAACTTTGAAATATTCAAAATAATCCATAAGAGTCTAAAAAAAATATGAGATGGGTGATAAAACGTTTTATTAGACATCATAGCATGGTTTTTAGAAAGGTTTTGACTCATCGCTTGAAAATTATTTGACAAAGCTAGAAGATGAATAAAACACAAATCATTTGACCAAGGAAGGCACGAATTACCAAAATATAAATCAATTACAATAAACAATATTTTTGAAGATGAAATAAGACCAAGGGTTAGCATATATCCATATCAAAATTAGGGATTTGAATAGTTTTTATGCTTGTGTTAATAATATATATGGGATTGAATGCTCCACCTTCCCTTTCTCTTTCCATATAATTAGATATTAGAAAACTAAAGTTGAAAATTCAAATTTATTATTTGATGGTTTAATGACATAGACAAACTCTATAAGGTTAAAAAGAAAATGACTTGTATAGAAATAAATAATTATCATTGATATCAAATCTATCCATAACCAACTAAACATAGAATTGAATTAACAAGTAAAGAAAATTCATGCAAAAGAGGTAAATAATTCCATGATTCCATAGATACAACCATGGGAGAAAAATAGCCATATGTACTCATCATTAAAAAAAGGTATAATCATCATAAATCTATCTAATACATCGTAATGGAAAAATTCCCCTTATAAAACTACCTATATACATGTGCATACAATGACGGTAGCTAAATATTCTAGAATGTATTAGAAGTCTAGTTGTACCACACCAAAAAACCCTATGTGATCTTGTAAATGTAGTGTTCTACAATAAATTCCTCTGTAGAATGACCATATTATAAGATTTCCCCAAGACATTTCTTCAATTGTCAACTACTTTCCTCAACAAGTACATGGCTTGGACATTTTGATAATCTCGCATAAGAGCTATGATCAACATTCTTATGATTGCATTGTCAGTAGATCCCATGTTATAGTTTCCTTGGAGTACAATTTAGAAAATGACTCATATTATAAGGATGTCCACCTTGATAAAACCACACTTAGGGCACTTCCAACCTCCCCTATCGATGTCTCCACTTTTCTTTGACATTCACACTCAACTACTATAAATTCCCCTTGCACTTCTACATATATGGAACACACCCAAACGTCTTCTGTAGACACAAACAACTAAGAAATGTCCTCTTTTGTATCCACTATTCATAATGTATGTACAAATATCCAAGAAATAAGAAGATACTTACACTCACTAGATTTGTGAACACCAAATTCAATTCCAAAACCACCTATTGGGTTGTCACCAATCAATGAATAAAACACATAGGGATTATTCGATGTGGCCTTCCCCACATTGTTCCCCAAATACATTTCCATGTTCATGCAATCACAATTTAAATCAATTCAAATGTAGGACTATGCATTACACCTACTAAGGTATCACAACAACAGATCTAGCAGAGACCCAAGATTTTTATACTACTTGTATAATCTCATAATGCACCACTACAGTCGAGAAACTACTTCTATATTTATCAATAAAAACATTGAATATAACTTCCCCACATCAATCAGTGATCTTAACATCCGTTTGGAGCACTCCCTTAGTGACAAGCTTTCAAAACAACAAATGTTCCACTATACACATGTTCATATTCCTTTGTAATCTATGTTATTTGAGTCATACTGAGAACATATCTATATTCAATTACAATATATAATGTTGTCACATTAATACTATAAATAGGTGTTGAAAAACATTATAGCATCTGATACAAGGGAGAAGAAAAATTATGGACGTAAGAAGTGCCATTAATAGTGCATTAAAGTTCCATCTGCATCATGCAACCAATTTTTAATGTGTAAAACCACATATTTTATACAAGGTCATTTAAAATGATATTATATTCATTGTATATACCATTTTATGGCCAAGTTAGAGGCATGCCATAATGTTCTTCAACATTGATCCCTATTTCAAAAATTGCATTGTGCCTTACTGAGAAAAACCTTAGTTCTAGAGATCCTCAATCAAACCATTTTTTGAGAAACGAAATCATAGGGGAGGGGTACCCCTAGCTATAATATAGTTTTATGAGTCCAACAAAAGTAATAATTCATCCATCATAGGCCCAATTAGAGTTTTATGATCAGTTGCAACTCTCCTCCTAAATCCATTCAGGAACACATTGACAATTTGGTATCGAGGCATAAAATCCAATCCAAGCATCATAATTTATTTCTATAATCTCCCACAAGTGTTTTTTTCCAAGGTTCACATGGCCTCCCTACCCACAATCGCTTGACACTGTATTATTCAAAATCGACCCCTAGTTCAAAAATTGCATTGTGCATTACTAACAAAAACCCTAGTTCTGGAGATCTTTGAACAAACCATTTTATGGGAAAAAATCATAGGGGAGGGGTGATCCTAGCTATAATTTGGTGATAGGAGTCCAACACAACTAACGATTATTCAATCAAAAGGCCAGTTAGAGTTTTATGGCGAGTTGCAAATCGCCTCCTAAAGTCATTTAGGAACATATTGACAATTTGGTTTGGGGGCATAAAATCCAAAACGAGCAGTGTAATTGAGATTTGTAAGATCCTAAAAATTTTTTGGCCAAGGCCCACATGACCACGCTATCCATAATATCATGACACAACATTTTTCAAAATCGACCCCTAGTTCAGAAATTGCATTGTGCCTTACTGAGCAAAATGATAGTTCCAAATATCCTCGAGCAAACCATTTTATGGGGAATGAAATCATAGGGGAGGGGTTCCCTATTTTTAATATAGTGTTGGGAGTCCAACACAACTAATGGTTCATTCATCAGAGGCATGATTATATTTTTATGGTGAGTTACAACTCGCCTCCTAAGTCCATTTAGGGACATATTGACAATTTGTTCTAGGGGCTTAAAATCAAAATTGAGTAGAATATTTGAGTTTTGTAAGCTCTTTAAAGTGTCTTTGGCCAAGGGATACATGACCACACTACCCACAATCAACTGACACAATGATTTTCAAATTTGACCCCTAGTTTAGAAATTGCATTGTCCCTTACGGAGAAAAATCCTAGTTCAGGAGATCCTTAAACAAACCATTTTTTGGCCAACATAATCATAGAGGAGTGGTGATCACATTTTTAATATGGTTTTAGGATTCAAACAAAATTGACGCTTCATCCATTCGAGGCTCGGTTAGAGTTTTATGGCGAGTTGCATCTTGCCTCCTTAAGCCATTTAAGGGAATATTAACAATTTAGTGTAGCAACAAAAAATTAAATCGAGAAAAATACTTTAGTTTTGTAATATTTTGTAAGTGTGTTTTTCCAAGCCCACATGGCCATGCTACGCACAATCATTTGACACAATATTTTTCAAAATTGACCCCTATTTTAGAAATTGCATTGTCCTTCACTAAGCAAAAACCTAGTTTCGAAGATCCCCGAACAAAACATTTTTGGGCCAATGGAATCATATTGGATGGGTACCCCTAGATATATTATAGTTCCAAAAGAATTCTAATGCAATTGGCAGTTCATCCATCTGAAGCACAATTAGAGTTTTATGGCAAGTTGCAAATCCCCTCCTCAAGCCATTCAAGGGACATATTGACAATTTGGTATGGGGGCATCAAATCCAAACTGAACAACATATTTGATTTTTTAAGCTCTTGAAAGTGTGTTTTTCCAAGGCCCATGTGACCATACTACCCACAATAGCTTGAAACAATGTTTTTGAAAATCGACCCCTAGTTCAGAAATTGCATTGTGCCTTACTCAGAAAAACCCTACTTTTGAAGATTCTTCAACAAACTATATTTCAGGAAACAAAATCATAGGGGATGGGTTTCCCTAGTTGTAATAAAGTTCCATGAGTCTAATTGAAGTGATGATTCATCCATCTGAGGCCCGATTAGAGTTTTATGGCGGCTTGCAACTTGCCTCCTCAAGCCATTTAGGGACATATTAACAATTTGGTCTTAGGGAATATAATTCAAATTGATTAGTATAATTGAGTTTCATAAGCTCTTGAAAGTGTGTTTGTACAAGTTCCACATGAGTAAACTACCCACAAATTCTTGACACGGTGTTTTTCAAAATTGATCCCTAGTACAAAAATTGCATTATCCCTTATTGAGCAAAACCCTAGTTTCAAAGATCCCCGAACAAACTATTTTTTGGGAAACAAAATCATAGGGGAGGGGTGACCCTAGTTTTAATATAGTGCCATAATTCCATTGCAACTAACAATTCATCCATCTGAGTCTTGGTTATAATTTTATGGAGAGTTGCAACTTGCCTTGTCAAGCCATTCGAGGACATATTGACAATTTGGTCCAGTAGCATAAAATCCAAATCAAGCAGCATAATTGAGTTTTGTAAGCTCCTACAAGTGATTTATTTCAAGGCCCACATGATCATGCTACCCAAAATATCCCATCATAGTATTTTTCAAAATTGACCCCTAGTTCAGAAATTGCATTGTCCCTCACTGAGAAAAACACTAGTTTTGAAGATCCTTAAACAAACCATTTTCCCAACAAAAAAATCATAGGGGAAGGGTTCCCTTCAATTTAATTCGGTGGTCCAAATATAATGAAACTGACATTTCATCCATCCGAGGCTCGTTTAGAGTTTTATGGCAAGTCGGAAATGACCTCCTCAACCCATTTATGGACATATTGACAATTTGGTTTGAGGGCATAAAATCCAAACCGAGCAACATAATTGAGTTTCATAAGCTTTTGTAAGTGTTCTTGGCCAAGGATAATGTGACCATGATACCCACAATCGCTTGACACAATTTGTTTTAAAAATAGACCCCTAGTTCAGAAGTTGCATTGTCCCTTACTAAGAAAAAACCTAGTTCTGGAGATCCTTGAACAAACTGTTTTCGATAAATGATATCACAATGGAGGAGTTTCTCTAGTTTTAATTTGGTATATTGAGTCCAATGAAACAAATGGTTTGTCCATGCAATGCCCGATTAGAGTTTTATTGCGAGTTGCAACTCACCTCCTCAAGCCATTCATGGACATATTGACAATTTGGTCCAGGGGCATAAAATACAAATGTAATTATTGTTCGAACAAGTAGATTGTACTGTTGTGATGCTAGTGAAGGTGCCATTTCCTATATTTATAAGAATTTACAATGCTCATAACACATGAAATCAAGTGGGGATTCACAGAGACAATGTTTCTAAGCGTTTTTGGGAAGCTTTCACTAAGTGACACATAAAATGGTACATACACCAATATGGTGGTAGGATGAGTGGAGTGATGATGAGAATGAGATAATTCCCTTTCTCACAACTGAGAAACATAGGATGAGTGGAATATAAAAATTACCTAATTGTATAATAATACTTACAACATTAATTTTTTTTTCCATTAAACATAAAAAAAACATGAGAGTACTTCAAGATTTTCTACTCTTCTTCATTTTAATTTTCTCTCGTTGTCTTCAATACAACAGTTCTTGAATAAATTTTCTAGATATTGGGAGAAACATGAGAGGAGTAAATAAGAACTTGATGTAGTTAATTTGTAAATATTATAAATTTACAAATTAACTACATACACTTCCTAATGCCACCCCAAGCCCATATTTTCGAGAATCATTTGGTGGTGTTGAAAAACACTGTTGTTATTATTGATGGGACTTCATGTGCCTATGATTTTTTGGATAACTTGTCGACACAAAGGACACAATTATAATTCATTTATAAATTAATTAAGAATTGAACAAAAAACCAATAACACACATATCTTGAAATAGAACATAAAATAAAAAAACATACCACATACTTGTCTACATATCTATGGTCATTCGAGTATACCATAATGATCAATTCTAATACTAACGGTCTCCATTAAGTTCTAGTTCTTAGAGTAATGGAGGAAGTATCGTACCTTTCATGAGTTCTTCCTTGGAATTGTTTGTAGTTGGAGGTTTTTACCAAAAACTAAGTTCATAAAGTGGTATATAGCTTCACCTGGTCTATATTATTTAAATACATAACCACCTTTATTCCATGTTCTTTCATCCCGTGTTAGATATTCTTATTTAACAACCATAATCCCAATCGGTAATTGAATGCCTTCATTATTTGTTACTGAGAGCATGAGGGTCTGCTTTCCCTAGAAGCAATGTGCTAACCAATAATCAGTGCCCCATTCATTACCTTTTGGGGAAACCACTGCATATATGTGACCTGCAAAAAATTGAGTGCCAACATGTGATTCCACTAAACGAGCAAAGCACACAACATTCATGCTAGTCATTCAAAATTAATATAATATTCATTGAACATAGTTCTACAATATTTGAGACATGATCATAATCTGTTGAACTCTTCCAACTGAGATAATTACATAGTTATACATTGAACAATGGGGAGTGATACATGATACCATATATCAACCCATTTTGTGGAATCAAAATCATCCCATTCATTACTACTACATGGACCAAATAAGCAAGAGAGTTTTCTCATCCATATTTCAACTATTGTATTATCTGATGTTCAAACTGAATGAAATCCATAAGTGCCATGGATTGTTTTGAATTCATATGATTGTGATCGATTTAAATCGACCACCTCCAAAAAATATCTATGTACATGTCCTTTCCTAGTTGATTGTTCTTCTTGCCTTGTTGTTCCCTCTATCATTACTAAATAACACCATTCAACAATGGATTTTGCATCTCGAATGAGGGAAGTAGTTGTGAACTTAATTTCTTTCCTTCATAGCATATTTTGGATACATACACCTTATCCATCATACTCCCCTTTCCCATTCCCAGTCTTGAAATAGTCCCAAATATGTGGTACCTTGTGTTTTTTGTGCAACATACATAACCATTGAAATACATGACAACGCAACCATATGACCAAATCCAATGTTGATCCATATGTATGTTCTTCTCCTTCAGGTGATTCTAGAACAACTGAAAGAAATGATATATGTAAGGTAAGTCATGGAACTGATCATCACTTATGTAGTAGTGATACTCCTTTGATATAAATTTGTTTTCTTCATTACTATCTGGCCCATGCCTATATGTCATATGTACCATTATGTTGTTCTGTTCCTAGTGATAATATTGGCTTTGAATATCATTTTTTGGTTGAACGATATAGTTCTAAGAAAAAAAAACCATTGATAAGATAGTACCAAGGGGAAATGTATCTCTTCATATTCTTAAATTCTCATCCTACCATCAAACCACATGGACATGTTGAACATATTGTTGGGTCTTTTTAAAAAATTCCTTGATGAAGTCACATACTCGTACATGGGAAGTCACCAATTGTATATTTTTTCTTTCATTCCCTATGTCAATATCATACATGAAATATTTAAATCTTTGCAAGTCAACCTCCTTCCTCCTCAATTCATACTCATTTCTCAAATGGATGCACTTTCTCGATAATAGTATTCCACCGCACCTAGGGCATGTCCCATATAAGGAAGAGTTTTGATAAAACGTACAACACTATGGCCTTGTACATAAGATTCTATGAATAAAGTATCTAGTTACACATTGTGTTTATTCAAACATACCAAGGCCTGCATTTCCCAAAATATATTTAGCCCAAATTAAGTGCACTATGTTTCTCATGCAATTATGTCCATGTCATGTCAAGAATGTGCTTAGTGTGGGGTTCATGGTCCCTAGAACCCCTTCTCAATTTTAGTACATATTTTTGGTTGGAAGAAGGACTAGTGTTCTCATGCCAGAAGGTATATACTAGTTCCTTAACTACTCCAATTAATTTCATGTCAGAAAGAGGTATCCTACTAGTGAAGGCTCACAAATCTATTTGGCCACCTATGTTGAGGCTATCTTGTCTATTAAAATACTTTTGAAGTGTTTTCATATTGAATTTCATCAGATGAGAGGTTTTCTTTGGGAAAGCAAAGTTTTCTTGTGATCTTTCTAAGAATTGATTGTGACAAGACACATCAGACTGCATTATGGTCTTTAGAATGCATTTTCTTACTAATTTTTTGAAAATCATCCACAAGGTTTCTAACAATATGATGACTTGTTTTTGAACTTTTAACTGTTTTAATGACTAAAATTCTCCTAATAATGGTCAAGATCCTATATTTTAACGAAGAAGAAAATATTTAACATTTAGTTGCATCAGATTTTGGTTTAAAATATTCATTAATGACTTTATATGAATGATAACAAATAGTTCAGTTAAGTAACTTACCTTCAAGTGATGTTAGACCACTTTCATCCACCTAAAAACATTTAGGATTTCTTCACCACACACTGATCAGTCTAGGTACGGGCGATGGACCCATATTCTAGCAGTCTTGATGTAATATCCCCAAGGATGAGCCCCAGTTGTATTTATGAATTGTAAACATGTTTTGTAGGCTAGTGAGACGAGAAATTATAAGCTAGTAGGATTATGTGTTATTAGGCCAGAGAGCCTAGGTGTTAAAGTCCATAAGCCTGATTTTTGTATATGTAAATATGCGGATCATTAATAAAAAATTATACATCATTGCGTGTAGACCGACCATGAATAAAGAGTGATGGGGAACTCAAAGACACTAGGTAGGGAAAGGGATGGGACTGAGAGGCTAGGAAAGAGGGGATAAGCTAGAGGGCTTAACCCAAGGGGAATTTTATAATATATTCCTGAAAATGAAAATACTAAAGTGGGGAAAATAAACCTAGTTATCCTAAGTTCCCGGGAAAGGGAACAAGTGCTAAATGGAGTGCATGCAGCTCTAGGTAGACAGCTGTCGACCTGGGCGCATGCAGTTAAAGATGGAAAGTTAGTGCATTGGAGGGGGGGGGGGTTCACTTCCCATTCTTCGATCTTTCATATAATTAATTTGGTATCCATCGTCGACCCAAACATATTTCACATACCTCTGAAACCAGTAACTTGTGAAGCTGAGCGGTGTTTTCTTCTGAAGCACAACGTATCTGTACTTGCCAGAGTCGTGTTGTGCCTTATCGAATTGCATTTGCTTCCATCCCCTGAGCTATATTGAGCCTTGCTATTGCCCTCACTTGTTGGAATTGAGTTGAAGCTAGTTAAAGAAGTGCGTTGTTAGGCCCGTGGTTGAAGAGGCAAGTTNCTTGTTGGAATTGAGTTGAAGCTAGTTAAATAAGTGTGTTGTTAGGCCCGTGGTTGAAGAGGCAAGTTTTCAGGCCTGTGAGAAGCTCTCTCCAAGTGAGAGAGTTTCCTAGGAAGTGATTTTCTCCTAGAGAGAGTATAAGACCAACTACAAAGCTATCTGAATTCATGATCTGGCCTATTTTCGAGACCCTGAAAGGGAAGTGGAGCAACCGATGGACTGTGGAATAGTGAAGGTACATATTCCCAGGGTGGAACAGGCATGTGGGGAATGAGAGTCCGTGAGTAGTGGGCATAAGTAGGCTCTTGGAGAGAATCCTTCCAGTTGCACTGTGCAGCTTTCTGTAACCTCAACCTAGTCTAGGATTCCTTTGCCTTGGGTGGAGCTTAGTCCCAGCTCAAGTGTGACCACTGCTGAGCATGATGAGCAACGTGGTCTAAGGATGGGAGGTTCGTGGAAGGTATTCATGCAGTTGGCGGTTTTTTTTACAGTTGAAAGATAAGTACCATTTCTATGCTTAATTATGTATGTTGTGCATGTCTGTGATTATTGCAATGCTATCATGTGTTCTGTTGCATGTATGAATTACTGTCAATTTCACGTGAGTTTGTATGGTAGCAGTAATTATGTGTTATTGTTTTTAAATTCATTATAAATTCATGTTATATATATATATATATGTATGTATGTATGTATGTATCTATATATGTTCTGGGGATGCCACAAAATGGTATCCGAACAGAAGGAAAAATTTACAGTGAAATTCTACAGTGGCGTATCCCCAGGGGTGAGAGGTTGAGGGGTCGGGGACGTTACAAATTGGTATCAGAGCTTGAGAAGATCAGAGTTCAGTTAGCGGTAGTAGCATATTCCCGCCTCTAGGGTGGTCGAGGATGTTACAAATTGGTGTGAGAGCTCAAGAAGATCAGAGTTCAGTTAGTGGTAGTAGCGTATTACCACCTCTGGGCTGGCCATGGCTAGTTTTTTGAATGTTTGACTATACAACAAGATATTTCACGATAGTAACTTCTTCACCAGAAGGTTGTGCACCAGTTTCTTGTCTAATTTCATCCATTGTACAATCAGATACAAACAAATCCATCATCATCTAGTCATCCACACCAAATTTTGTTGATGAAATGGTCATTGGAGGTTCACTAGAGGTTTGAATTGGATTGAACTCTATTGAAATCCTATGCTTTTCTTGTGCCGATGAAGGAGAAACAATAAAAACATGTACGTTGATAGAATTTGAATCATCCTTTGTTGAAAGCCTAAATTTTTTTATACCTAATTTTTCCTTTTCTATTTCTTCAATTACCTTTTCAATGGGTTTTTATTTCCCCAAAGACTTTCTACCTCAATTACATAGGTTCCCCATGTTTAAAAAGAATAATTTCCTTCCATGTACACCAAAAGACAAAAATTCCCTTCCAATTATACAACAAGAGAAAAAATTCCTTCCAATTATACAAAAAGACAAGAAATGCATTCCAAGTACACCAAAAGACCAAAAGTTCCTTCTAAAACTTTTCTTACAATTATGTAACAAGACAAGAAATGCCTTCCAATTATACAAAAATACAAGAAACAACTTCCAAGTACACCAAAAGTCCAAAATTTCATTTCAAAACTTTCTTTCCAATTATACAACAAGACATAATTTTCCTTCCAAATACACAACAAGACATAATTTTAATTCCAAATACACAACAAGAAAAAAATTGTATTTACACTAACAATTGTCTTCCAATTACACAAATTTTCCTACCTATTACACAATAAGGCAAATGTTTTCTTTCCAATGATACTAAAAAATAAAAATCATGTTTTTTGTTGTTATCTTTACATGCATATGTCGGGATGGTGTCATGTTTTTGGGAGAGAAAGAGGATGATAATTATGAATGCCTCATATTCTTCTCTAGTAGGAGTGCACACGTGTTCCTAGAACATGTGTGTGCTCCTACTAGAGAATAATATGAGTCAGACACAATTCCAAACCTCATTTATTTTTTCTCACAAGAGCACATGCATTCTCTCAATGAAATAGAAAAAAAAAATTGTTATATGGCTCATATAACTTTATGAATAAAGGTGTGGAGGGGATTGGGGATAAATAGGACCTAGGGGCTTATGATTGAAAGTGATTTGAGGCATAGGGAAGTGGTTAGAGTACTAGGATGAAGTTTTAGGGTTTTGGGGGCATCTAAGAAGAGGTACGGGGATAGGGCACTTAGGTCTCAGGTGTGGAGGGGGAGAACTTAAGAAAGGTTGGGTATAGGTGGGTGTATAGAGTTATATGGATCTAGGGCCCAAGTGGAGGTAGGTTCCCAATCATAGAGAGGGATAGGGGTTGAGAAGAGGTAAGGGCCCAAGGTTAGATACGACCCCCTATGACACTTTTCCCCTCCCCCCCACTCTCCTTGTCTCTCTCCCCCACCCACTATCCTTCCCCCTCATAGTATTCATAATCAAATCTCATAGTATTCATAATAAAATCCCATACTATTCATAATCAAATCCAAAACTCCTAAAATTTGTATTACAATTTCATTGCAACAAGTCTCCACTCCCTCTCACACTCTTCCTCCTAGTCACTCCACCTCTCCCCCCCTTCAATCTCTCTCTCTCTCCCTATCTCTCTCCCCCACTCTTTGTCACCCTCCCTCCCTCTCTCCCCCTGTATATATTTCCCCCTCTGTCTCCCACCAGTGTATCTCTCACTCTCTCTATCTCCCATTCACTCTCTCCCTTTATCTCCCTCTCTCTCTCTCTCTATTTTTCATGCTCTCTCTCTCTCTCTCTCTCTCTCTCTATCTCTCTCTCTCTCTCTCTCTCCCCCACTATCCACCTTCAACTCTTTCCCTCTTTACGTATCACTCTTCCTCCCTCCCTCTCTATCTAAACCCCTTGAATCTTTCTCCCTCTTACTCTTCACCTCTCACTCAATCCATATCTCTCTGCCTCCTTCGCTCTTTCTCTCCCCCCCCTCTCTCCACCCCCCTCTCTCTCTCACCCCTCCCTCCCTCTCTCTCTCTCCTTCCCTCTCTCTCTCTCTCTATGAAGAGAGGTAGAGAGGGAGGTAGATAGTGAGAGGGCGATAGATAGGGGGGCATAGATGGAGAGAGAGGAGGGGAGAGTGGGATAGAGAGGGAAAGGGAATTGGGGAGAGAGTGTTATAAAGGGGGATAGAGAGAGGGACAAAGTGAGAGAGAAGTAAGAGTGGGAGTGAGGAGAGAGAGGGAGTACACAGAAATAGGGGTAGAGAGGAAGGGATGGAGGGAAAGAGAGGTAAAGAGAAAAATGGGAGGGAGATGTTGAACTTTTACTTATACAACTAGTAGTTACGGTTCTTATTTATTATTATAATGATTTAACACATTAGATACATAAATAATATCACTAAAAAGAGAGGCAATCACAGAAACAATAGAGACAAACAGATTATCCTTGGAAACCCTCATGGGGAAGAAAACGAAACAAAAAATTTCTCAATATATATAGACGAAAGAAAGAACAATAGATCATCCTCTACTCCTTCACTAGGAAGAGTAGTGCACCACTTAACCAAGAAATACCAATACATAAACCAAGATCCCTCTTTGATGTCACTTCTAGTTGCAACAACTACTCCTCCAATACTTGCACACTTCTTCATAGATGCAAAGATAGTGTGATGAGTGTTAGAAAAATGGGCGTGCTCGTTTCACCATAAAACATATATCAATATTGTCACCCAACCATGGGCACAAAAGACACCGCTGAGCACCTTAACCTTGACAGACATAATAATTCAGGTAGCAGACCAATATCCAACAAAGGCTAGTCCATCACGCAAGGATAACCAAAGACCAAGAAGAAATTCCAAACAAATAACTAAAGACAAAGTCACTACTGCAGCAGTTGTAGTTGTCCTTCAGTCATGCACACTTCGTTTCCTTATGTAGTCATGAGTGAGTGAGTGACAAATGAGTTCTAGCACCCTCTATTTATACTGCTCCATCTTAACTGACATGGTTAACTTCTCTTCCTAGGGGATAATAACTCAATATTAATTATTATATTAAGTTGAATTGTCTTCTAGGGTTATTATCTAGGGATTTAGGGTTTCTCTTGCTTCCCAGAATATTCTAGTCTTGTCAAAGGTTACAAGTGGAGGTTAATACCTCCTACATCTACCATAATATCAACACTCCCTCCTAGCTAGGGAGGTATTAAAGGCAATGGTCTTGAGAAAAAATAGACCATTCAACCGATAGTGTCATCATATCAACACAAGCTATCTCATGATCAAATCACTAGCACCATCATCACTATCCAACTAGATAGTCTCCATGGAAATTAGAACAATTCCATCCAATACAACACAATTGTGTCTATTCATAGTAGTATACAACTACTATCCAATGGTAAAAAAGCCCTCTCAGTAGAAAACTACTACTAACCAATGACACAAAGTCACTATAAGTGGATCACATCCACCACAGTAGAATATAACTACTTTCCAGAGACATATAGTCTCTACAACAATCATATAATTTGATAAGAATCTGCATAAAAAATAGCATGATACAAAATGAGTCATCTGGGCCATTCTTCTACTCACATCTGCGAGATCTGGAAGAGCATCTTCCCTGAAAAAGTAAAATATCATCCATGGGCTATCTGGACTATTCTTCCCAAGCATAGAAGAATAATTTTCGCTGATTTTTGAGTTTGGACCATTCACCTAATTGGGCCATTCCTCCAGCACTAGTCATAGTGTAACCTGGAGATAATGTGTCTTTCCTAGGGAATTCCTATCCCTGATTGTTGAACCTGGAACATTCACCTAACTGGGCCATTCCTCTCGTACTAATCTTAGTGAATCCTAGAGAGAACGAGTCTTCCTTAGGGAATGATTGTATGAACCATTCCCTAAGGAAATGGATGTCCTACACCAATCTCCAAAACGTACCATTCTTAAAAAATGCTCACAACTATAAACGTCAAAAGAATGACTACCTGACGAGGTGGACCATTCTACTTGAACACTACTCAGAGTGACTACAAAGAAGAATGATTTTCCTAGATCATTCCCCCACACTTGACACAAGGGGAATCATTGTATATGGTACATCAACAATCTATCAGACCATTTTCATTAAGAAAATGACTTTCCGATCTGGACCATTTTCCAAACTGGAAAATGCCTGTTTGTCAGAAATATCGAACCACTTTCCAGAATGGAAAGGAAATGCCCAACCCGAACCATTTTCCAAACTGGAAAATGACTTCCCATGAATCAATAATATATATCAATGCTCCCTCCCAACCTTGGGAGCCATCTCTTCCCTTTCATCTAAGGGAGTTATCTCCACGAGCCCTATCTTTTTCCTTAAGTACACAAACTTTATCCTGGACAAAGGCTTTGTCAAAATGTCTCCTACCTTCTCATATGTGGAGATATACTAGATTTTCACTTCTCCTTCCTGGACTTTATCACGAATAAAGTAGTGTTTGATCTCAATATGTTTCGACCGGTCATGAAACACTGGGTGTTTTGATAGCCTCATACAATTTTGATTGTCACAGTGTATTACAATCAAATCTAGTACTTGATCAAATAATCTAGAAATCAACTTCCTCATCCATATTGCTTTTGTACATGCCTCACATGCTGAGATATATCCTGCTTTTGGTGCTGAGTGCGACGTATTTTTGTTTCCTGCTTGCCCATGATATCATAACATAGCCCAAACTAAAACACATCCATGAAGTACTCCTTCTGTCTTCTGCACTCCCTTACCAATCTGAATCTATAAATCCATGAAKTTGTATATCACTAGATGAGGTGTATATTAAACCATAGTTTATAATCCCATGAATATATCTTAGAACATGMTTTGCAGCTATCCAGTTCTCATGTTTGGGTTCCACCTAGAAATGGCTTAAAGTTTTTACTACAAATAAAATATTTGGTCGAGAATTCACTAGATACATCAAYGACCCAATCAATTGCCGATATAGGGAYAGGTTTACTGGATCATAATCTGAGTCTCTTACTTTTCTTATATCTGTGGTCATAGGAGTGACCATGAATTTGCAATCCATCATTCCAAAATTTTGAACAATTTTCACTGCATACTTTCCTTGTCCAAGGAGATTTCACCATGCTTATGCCATACTTCTAGTCCTAGGTAGTAGTGCATCAGACCAATATATTTCATATCTAACTCAGAAGCTAATTCCTTCTTACACTGGGTGATGAGAGACTATGCACCAAGCTCTTGGAGCTTGCTTGATTTCCATACAAGGATTTATTTAATCTAGAAACATGAGTGTCTTTGGGATGTACCTCAAAACCTTGAGGTTGTTCAATGCACACTTCTTCTTTAATCACTCCATTGAGAAAAGTTGTCTTTACATCCATACGATGTAGACTACATCCTATGGAAGTAGCAAGAGATGTAATGGCTCTAATAGAAGTATATCTGAAAATAGGAGCAAAGGTTTCGTCATAATATTCTCCCTCCTTCTGGGAGAACCCTGTAGCTACAAACCTTGCCTTGTGTTTTTCCACCATTTCGTCTACTGCATGTTTGATATTATAGACCCATTTTGAAATTGTTGATGATTTTAGCTTGGTTCTAGTAATGATTTACCACACGTCATTTTTCATGATAGACTGGTATTATTCTATCATGGATTCTTTCCACTGTTTCATTTGAGTTGCTTCTTCAAGTGTGGGGGGTTCTTCATTTATAAGTTCTGTCATACATGCTGCATAACTAGTCTAACACCCTGTTTCCCC
The DNA here is from genome assembly GCA_032191745.1 of Picea mariana. NCBI lineage: Eukaryota > Viridiplantae > Streptophyta > Pinopsida > Pinales > Pinaceae > Picea > Picea mariana. The sequence continues at coordinate 2,715 of JASDQU010501017.1, read as the reverse complement.
CAGTCTGTAAAAATAACTATGCTGGCCAAGAACTATGGCAAACTCAAAGATGTGAATGTTTGATTTGACGGACCTTTGCATAAAAGGTCAATGAATGTAAATTATATAATGAATATGTGTTGCATGACTGCTAAGAGAGGGATGTGCTAAAAGAGACCACGATGGCTAATGAGAGGTGGTGGAAGGGACCTGGAATGGTTGCGTTAACTTCCACTGAGCCAGTACTATACTGGTTTATACTTGCTCACAAACCAAAGTAGCTCTCTGATCCTGGAATGGATTTCCCGTAAGATTGGTAGGTGGGAAGACTCCTCAAGAGTTAATTAGGGGATGGGGGTGAACCTCCCATTCATAAAAGCCCTTAGACCTGACCAAGGACGGTATAATTCACGCCACACACAACCTTGCAGACATAAATTGGCAAGAGAGAGAGAGCAGTGCACGCGACGGGGATCGCAAAAGAGAACTGGAGAAAACTCTAGAAATGCAGGGAGTTCTGAATACCAGCAGAAGGAGAATAACCTTCGTCCTTGATTATTTTTCCTGTACCAGGAGAAGGAGAGTAACCTTCATCCTGGATTATTTTTCCTGTATCAGGAGAAGGAGAGTAACCTTCGTCCTTGACTTGTTGAGCTGGAAGTAGGAGACTGAACCTCAAAAGCCTCGTGGTCTAGCTCGGGGGTGGCTAGTGGTAAATCTGTTTGGAGTCATTGAGCCTATGGTTGGGTGGAAACGAGCACCCCTCTCAGTAGTTGCATCATGCCTTGTATATATGATGATTGTTTTATACCTTGTATTTTCGAACTGAATATCATGAATGCATGCTTATGTTTATATGCCCATAATAAGTTCTATGTAGAATAACTGCCTGGTGTTTTAAACTGGAAGTAATGGATGCATGTGTATGCTTATATGTCATCGTTGGTTTCTGTACAAATGGTTAAGAATGGAAACCTTATGCAAGGAAGGGTATCTCTCTAAGGTCTCAGAGTCGTGGGAGTTTGAATCCTCGAGAAGTTGAATTTCATG
>JASDQU010501016.1:38954-50058 GCA_032191745.1 Picea mariana | reverse complement strand
ATTAGGTATATATTTTTATTATTATAAAAAAAAAAAGTGTTTGCAACAAGAGACTTTGAAAACAATTGTTTGCAACTACTTATAAACTTTGATGTGCAAACTCAACTAACTATATGTATCATTTGTTACTTTCTTTCATTGTCATTGTACCTATAAACTTTGTAAGTCTCAGAGAATCAAGTATTATGGTAAGTTGATTAAATTTAGTGTCATGACCTCTTATTAAGTGTTATTTTTTATTTTTTATAGTTTTTATTAATTATAATAAAAATTTGTTGATTAATAAAATTTTATTATAATAAATAGTGTATCTATGATATAAGTAAATTTTTTTCTCATATATTGTCTTTTATTTAATTTGTTAGTGCATGCACTTGTAACATGGATGATGGATTTACACTCACACATTTCAATTTTTTTTAGTTTGTTTATCTATAATAACAACAATAACAATTTAATTTAAATTCATAAACTAGTTTTTGTCAAATTGATGTGTAAGATGTCATTGTTTGTGAGACAAGGAATTTCCTCCACATAATAATTCCACTATTTATAAAATTGTGCATGTCATACTCTTCTCTGAATTCAAACCTATAACTTCCAAGGTCTAATTCCCTTGTCTCAATCAAGACATAATCATTTACATAAATCTTTTTCAAAAAAATAATTAAAGTTGACATAGAAACCCATTATTACATTAGACCTTTTTGTTTCTATATCATTAGTTAGACCCCATGATTCTCATCACATAATGAGATGGAAATACCATGTTGACATAAAATAAGGTTAAGGTCCATGCTTTAGTTCAATAAAGGTTCAATGGAATTTAAGACGTTGAGATCTCAACCTTCTAAAAGGAAAGAGGTTTCACCTAAAGTCTTATATTAATTGCCTAAAAAAATAATGTATAATAAAAAATGAAAAATACATTGTATAGTCCAATCAATACATCCATCCATAAATAATAACAAGCGGAGTTGCATAGCAACAAGTCTCTGCCGACAGAGGAAGTTTATTAGATTCTTCTATTGAAGAGACGTTCCAGTACAAGTCGGATATTTCCATGAAAGCACCAAGACTTTCAAGAATACAATGGAGTCTCCTTTCAAATATGTAACATCAGCATATAGCATTCACATATCAACCACTTAAGAATTAGAACAAGGACAATAAATTAGAAGAGATTTTGACGATATAAAGCCATAATTTGGCACATTTCATGAGAGGACAAAACTGATTGAACTTCAACTTTCTTGCATTTAAAAATTATTGAACATTGTCCACATGTAACAAATAAAAGTATTACATAAATGTAACCAAATGGGTTCACACAGTTATTAAACTCCAGATAATAGAAGCACTAGTGCACTTCGATTCATTTATTTGCCTTTTTAGAGTGCAATGAAATCACTCAATTGGACCATTGATTTTTTTAGGTTGTTATCCATGCTACAAACCAAGAGAATGCTCGAAACACAAACTGTAATTTAAGAGAATGATTAATGCCTAAAAGGTGCAAAGGGTATTTGAAAAATATTAGGAATTTGGGTTTTTTTTTTTTTGTTTTTGGAAAGAGGGGGAAATCTATTCATTATATGCATAGTGATGCAGAATTAATGATAAAATAAAGTTATGAATATGAGTTTGTCATTTGGAATTGAGGTTGCATAGCAAAAAAGACATGGGTGGCCCAACTTACATACCCAAATATGGAAAACCATCATTTAAATTCCATCGCCCCCTCTAATCTATTTTAACCTTATTTTCTTTGGGTAACGAGTACATCGTTTAGTCTCTGAAATCTTTATTAGCCTGCAATGCAAATGTTGGAAAATAATTCAAGATTTTATCTAATGCGGATGAAAGATATATTTTTAGCCAGATAATGATGATGATGTCGATGACATTTTAATTTTGTCGGCTATTCCACGATTACTATATTATGGTATTTTAAAAAATTATATGATATATCTATTGTAGTATAGCCAAGTTAAAACTTCAATGTGGTGACCTAACCCTAACACGTATGGGATTTTATCCAGTGCATGAGCTTCCACTTGGTTTGCGAGCAACATGAGCTTCCACCTGGTTTGCGTGCATGTTGCTCGTGCATCTGCTCCACTTGGAAAGTCACCTAAGTTTGATGCCCACCTAGGATAAACCAAACTCCATTGCATTCACCCAGCTGTGATGCATGTGAGCTTGGACAAGGTCTCCCGGTATTTCTTAATCCTGGACAGGGATGCATGTCACCTGGTATTACCGAAGTAAAGGCAAGGGATAATGGATGGACAATGGAAGGATGTATGTTTGGCTAGCAGTCTGTCTATCTGCATTCACCCAACTGCGATGCATGTAAGCTTGGACAGGGTATCCTGGTTATTACTTAAGCCTGGATAGGGATGCATGTCACTTGGTATTACCATTGCATACAACATTTCTCACCCTCCCCACACTTTTTTTTATGTATTCACAATGCAAGTAACTAGGTGTAGGAATGAATTTGTAGTGAATCCTGAGAAGGCATTCATTTGTTACTAGTGGCTACAGAATCCATTGAGGAGGAGGATTGCAGATGGCATGAGAAGGATAAGCATCTGTCTATAGTAAATATATTCCCTCCACCATAGCTCCATGACAACGATCATGAAGAGTAACCCTTGGAATATTCGCAAGATGAAGAAGACGATGACGTCAGCGACAACATTGTCATGGATGAAGTTCCTGAATTTGAAAATGCCATGAATGCAATTGATCTCGATGACCACCTGGATATTGAACAATAATTAAGTCATCGATAACAGGAATAATTTTCATCAATTATGTTCTTAAATCTATTTTTATTTCAATCCCATAGACATTCATTTTTTAATTTGATGCAGGACTTCATAGTTTGGCTTTCTTGTTTGGATATTGCAGGATCTTGGAAGAGTTCAAGGGGTCTTCGAAAGTGATGAAAACACAGAGAAAAAGAAACAAAAGGTATACCATAGTCCTGCTGACACTAATTATTGAGCTCCAATGACCAAATTTAGAACTGAAGCAACTGAGTTTAAAAATAATGGTCAAAATGGGAGAACTTATCAAGAACCCGCTGAGTTTGTTTTGGTCATCAAGAATCTCAAGGACTGTATATTGTGGAATTTGTCACCCAAATATGGTAAGCCTGTATATAGGCTCTATTCAATTTTAATGGTAGGAATTCATGCCAGAATTTAATGTGACTTAGCACTCTAAATTTTTCCATCATTTTTCTGTGTTTGTCATTTCTTACACAACAACGTGCTTAGATGGAAATTGTGTCTTAATCATCATAGGCCGACCGCCACTCAAAGTGAGGGGGGGAAATGTTAATGATGTTGTTTCTCCTCCTCCATGTTCAAGTGTCAAAGACCGAGGTCACTAGTCTATCTGTTATAAGTGGAGCTGCCATCATCGTAAATAAAGCTCCAATAGTAAGAAAGAAAATGTAAGATGCACACAACTTGACATTAAAAGCACATCAAGCCGTTTTTTGAAATTTTTCATTCTGTTCCTAACACAAAATTTCCATTGTGATTTTAACTTGCAGATTTTTCTTTTACTTCCCAATCATAGGTTGGTTGCTGCTCAAAGTAGGGGGGGGATGTTAATGATGTTGTTTCTCCTCCTCCACGTTCAAGTGTCGAAGACCGGAGTCACTGGTCTATCTGTTAGAAGTGGAGCTACCATCACTAAAAATAAAGCTCCAATAGTAAGAAAGAAAATAAAAGATGCAAACAATTTGACATTAAAAACATGTGAAGCCATTTTTTGAAAATTTTCATTCTGTTCCTAACACAAAATTTTCATTGTGATTTTAACTTACAAATTGTGCTTTTACTTCCCATGTTCACTGGCAGCAAGTGGAAGATCGGATTGTTGGGGGCAATGGGGTCTTGTTGCCAGTGAATAAGCTTATATATCGAAACGCGACTGAGAGGGAATCGATCAAAATCTTAGCGAAGTAACCTTAGTTGGAGCACAACACAATCCAAGAAACTTTGGTTCAAAAGGTTCACAGAAGGTTCATGCCACTCTATGTGTGAATTGTTTTCTCTTTTACATAGAGCAGGGGCGAGAATTGATCTGGTGGAGAGAGGGAATTATGAATGTCTTCATGACAGTGGATTTATTTAATAGTTGAAGGGAAAATCCTTGGGCGGATAGAATCTATTCAAGTGTAAGGAATGCAAGTGACCACGTGAAAGTGGAGGGCAAAGTGCACATGGTAGAGTCACAAGAGACACCAAAATGGGTTAAATTATGCATGTAAAAAAACATTAAACATTTAATGTTGTGAATTAATGCTAACTTGAAAGTTAGTATTAATTCACCTTACCTGCTAAATATCTACTCTACTTAGTTTTCAGTATGTCATTTCCAAAATTTGAAATGACTTACCTCGATATGAAACCAAATAAATCCTCAAACATAAAACTTAGGGAAAAAAACATAAATACAAATTACAAATTCTATAAAATTGTTAAAACTTTAAATTAAATACTCTATTTCCATGCAAGTATTAATAAATCTTTGAAAAATCAATTACTATTAGTCCTTGTTACCAAAAAGCAGAGACTAATTAAAAAACATGGTGCTATACTAATGGAGAAACACTAAGCATATGCAAACTTTGAATACACATAGGTGTAGAAATAATCATGTTCATTCAATAAAGTAGAATAATACATTATTACTCCAAAATAGTACTAGAAATGTACAAAAGGACTCTCACGATAACATCAACATTAATCATAAGACACAATGACAAAAGGCTTTTAAACGACTAACCTAGGAGTATGTAGAAATAGAAATATAAAGGCATTGGTTGAAACTTATACAAAGTTCCAGAAGTACAGTTGTCTTGCATTCAATGCTAACAACTTTAGGAGCAAGCGCTAATAGTTTATGTGCTTAGCATTAGTAGTTTATGTGCTTAACATATCTTTGTGTTTAATTTTTATATTTTATATAAATATATAATTTATATTCTATTAAATTTGGAATTAAATATTGGATCTAGAATTAAAATTTTTAGTTAAATTAGTTTTTTTCATAATTGATGATGATGATTAACGTCCACTAAAACCTAATTGGTTTATTGAAAATGTTTCATATGTTTTATTGGGATCTTGGAGTCTTATCCAAAACAAGTGTTGCATGGCAGCGTAGTCCCTACCGGATTGAATTGGGAATAAATGTACAGGGATGGAGAAAAAGTAACGAAAGCAGATGAAAACTACAACAGAGATGTGACAAGAAACATGAAACACGGATGATATTCATGTAGTAAATGACAAGTGACGCCTAGAATCCCATTTATTTATAATGAAAATAATTAAATTTAATATTTTAAATTTATATAATCTAGTTTTGTTATAATATTATTATTATAAATTATATAAAATCAAATAAATATATATAATGTTAAAATAAATGTTCCATTATAGTATGATCTTTATATATATATATATATATATATATATATATATATATATATATATATATATATATATATATATATATATATTAATATTATTATTTGTATTTCCATATTAAAAAGCTAAGTTTATTTATGTTTATTACTAAAGTTCTTTTATATATATTATAGTATGATCTTTATATATATATTTTAATATTATTATTTGTATTTCCATATTAAAAAGCTAAGTTTATTTATGTTTATTTTATAGATAATTGTTTACTAAAGTTCTTTTATATATATTTTAATATTATTATTTGTATTTTTCATATTAAAAGCTAAATTTATTAATGTTTATTTTATAGATAATTGTTTGCTAAAGTTTCACCGACAAAATTATTTTATAGCATAAAGTTGTATTTCTTTGTTTTCAATATTTGATTCATTAATTACACATTACAACTTGAAATTTGTATAATATTGTTTTTGTTTTGATTGATTTAAAAAATGTAGTCATTTTTAAATTGAATTGGAGATTGAGTAGTAGAATTTTTTATGAGGAAAATGTTTTATTGGGATTTTGAAGTCTTATTCAAAACAAGTGTTGCATGGCAGTTTAGTTCCTATCGGGTTGAATTGGGAATAAATGTATAGAGACGGGGAAAAAGTAGCAAAGACAGATGGAAACTGCAACGAAGATGTGACAAGCATCATGAAACACATGTGATATTCATGCAGTAAATAACACGTGACACCTAAAATCCCATTTATTTATAATGAAAATAATTAAATTTAATATTTTAAATTTATATATAATCTAGTTTTTTTATATTATTATTATTATGAATTATATAAAATCAAATAAATATATATAATGTTTAAATAAATATTCCATTACAGCATGATCTTTATTTATATATATATATATATATATATATATATATATATATATATATATATATATTTTAGTATTATTATTTGTATTTCCATATTAAAAAGCATGATCTTTTTATATATATATATATTAGTATTATTATTTGTATTTCCATATTAAAAAGCATGATCTTTATATATATATATATATATATATATATATATATATATATATATATATTAGCATTATTATTTGTATTTCCATATTAAAAGCTAAGTTTATTAATGTTTGTTTTATAGATAATTGTTTGCAAAAGTTTTTTTTATATATATTTTAATATTATTATTTGTATTTTCATATTAAAAGCCAAGTTTATTAATGTTTATTTTATAGATAATTGTTTGCTAAAGTTTTACAGATAAAATTATTTTATAGCATAAAGTTGTATTTCTTTGTTTTCAATATTTGATTCATTAATTACACATGAGAGCTTGAAATTTGTATAATATTGTTTTTGTTTTGATTGATCTAAAAAATGTACTCATTTTTAAATTGAATTGGAGATTGAGTAGTAGAATTCTTTATGAGGGAAATGTTTTATTGGGATCTTGGAGTCTTATCCAAAACAAATGTTGCATGGCAGCATAGTCCCTACTGAGTTGAATTGGGAATAAATGTATAGGGATGGGGAAAAAGTAACCGAGGCAGATGGAAACTACAGCAGAGATGTGGCAAGAAACATGAAGCATAAGTGATATCCATGCAGTAAATGACATGTGGCACCTAGAGTCCCATTATTTTTTGAAACTATATAATCTATTTTACTATGTTCAAAATTTCTTTCTATTTTGTCTCTATATGTGCCACCACAAAAAAAGTTATATTAAATTAAATAAACACAATTTCTTGACATTCAGCGTAGTGGAAGATAAAAATTTATGAGGACATATATATACAAGGAGATAAAAAACAGTTTTCAAATTAAATAAACACAATTTCTTGACATTCAACATAGTGGAAGATAAAAATTTATGAGGACACACACACACACACACACACACACATATAAGGAGATAAAAAACAATTTTATTTGAAATATATCAAAAAATAATATTGTCTCTTACATATTCCTGGAAATTTAAATGTGTTTGTCATATAGACTAGGATTGGGGCTCCGCGGACCATAAGGGAAATATCTACAAGAAATAGGACTGTGGAAAGAAGAAGTGGGCGACGATAGAGTGTAATACTTGAAAATAATAAATTGAAAGGTATCAGTCTTTGGCTAGACATTTCAATTTAAAAAAGTGGAATAACTGGATTGATAAACAAAGCAGGATGTGATCAGTATAGACTTACAGTGATGGTACATATCATCCCTTTTGATATTTGCTTGTTGATGCCTTTTTATTGCTATCGTCGACGACTATTGGAATCGTGGAAACTACCTGTTGCCTTTCGTCGACGACCTGCTTCAATTCCCTTTGGATCCATTCTTCAATGTAGCTTCTTAAGGGAGTGACATTGATCTCATTCCAGATTTTTATGTTGAAAAGTTCATTTTCTAATTCCCTTAGATCGATAGAAAGATTACGCAGAACCTGATCAATTTGTTCATTCTGTACCGAATAGTTGACTAGCCAGTTGTCGATGTCATCTTCACCATATTCAAGGATGCTGTAAAACTTTTCCAAAGACAACGCCTTAAAAATATCAACATGTTTATCGAAGGCTTTCTTAGTTAAGGGAAAGGAGTTGACGATTAAGTTGGGGTCTTGGAAGTCGTTGGTCCTTCCGTCTAAGTCTATTTTGGTCATCTTTGTGAATAATTTTTCTTTCTTTGATATGGCTTGTTCACATGACTAGACAATGAGATACAAGTTCTTCACTTTTTCTTTCCAGCATGCATTTAATTGAGTGATCCGGTTTTTGGATGGGAGATCTTGTTGTCTTCTTCTCGTTTCTGTCATGTTGTTGACAATGGTGCCAAAAGGAAGGACCATGTCTAAATAGAAACGTTCTTCATTTTTTAATTCCGCCTGCAAATGTTCGAGCAAATTATATTCCCTCATTCCAAGGGAAGCCATGGTTTGTGATGTTTCCCACGACTCAGCAATCAATTCCATTATTTTATTGATAGTATTCTCCACATATCCTCTACACAATGCGAGGAGGCTGGAGGATCCTTTTAACTTGGTTGCAAGGGTGGCAGGCATGGCTATTTCCAAAGGACTAGCAAGCAATGGCACAGGAATCAAAGCTTCCTCCAATTCCTTGACCCAATCCTTCATTCTGGCATTCTCGGCCTCAATGCCTCCAATGGAATCATCAAGAGCATTTGCGGTTGCTATATGAAGTCAAAATATTTGGGATGACCACATGTTTGCAAGGTTAACCTTTGAACGAGATTTTCCTTTCTTTTTTTTTACATATTTTTTTTCAATAATTAATTTTTTAGAGTCGCTATCAAAAACAACGCTCTGGAACATGAAGGATTCATCTTCGTCAAAATTTTCGGTATCAACTATGTCCATTGGAAGACTATGCTGGATCACGTCTCCGAGCTGATCAAGGTTGTGGAATACACTATCTAGATTAGGCTCAAGTTCCATGTTCTCACTCTCAATTTCGGGCTCTTCCACCTGTCCCACAATTTTTTTCCTCTTCTTGTCCACGGGAAGCTTGTGAGAACTATCAATTTTAGGGTGAGGAGGGTCGTTATCTCCTCCTCTGTTTGAATAATTCTGAGTTTCTTTGTTGTTGTGATGGGCCATTGGAGCGATGCTCCGGGATGTCATACTTTTGGGAGTGCCATCCTCCGATTGAACACTCTTCTCACCAGGGCATTTTCCCTGTTGCTTGTACAATTTAGTCGTTCTTTGCAGTGTGTTTAGGTCATCAACATCAGAAGCATGAGCGTTTTCGCCAGTGTCTTTATTTTTGGTTAAGTGTTTTTTGAAAAAATAATTGTCGAAGCCAAGTGTTTGTAAATGTTCTAAAAAAAAATTATTTGGCTCGAACCCTCTTAGGATTTCAACATAACTTAGGTTCAAGTTGTTGAAATGGGCTGCGAATTTGTCAATTTTGTTGACATTCCTCAACACGAAGTCCTCGACTTTCCAAGGTAGAGGAATGAACTATTTTTTTCTCTTTTCTTGGAATAGATGCAACCAGTAGTTGTATTTCCTTGTTATTTCTGTAACAAACATTATCTCTGTAATGTGACATGGAAGGAGAGTAGGTTTTTTCTTGGAGCCAAAAATCCTTATAACAGTGTAATTATCCATTTGTTCAAGTGCTCCCTTCCTGTCCAAAAACCTGGTTGCCTAGTCAAATATGCGGGGAGCATCTTCTCCTAAAAACAAAACTTTGAAAACAGACACAAAGTCATTAAAAACCTCATAAAAAAAATGGGAGGCCTTGTTCTTCCACAAGGCCTGGTACCAGAATGTTACTGGGTCGAATTCCTAATTTACCTTCTTGGACATAGATAGTTTTGGAAACTGGCAGCAATGCGCTATCGCAAAAACCAAGTAGGATGACATATAAAATTTCTTCTCCTTTTTGAAGCTTGACAATTGGAAACAATTTTTTTTGGGAAATTAGCTTGCCCCAATAAAAAATGGCTTGTTCCTTGACAGTGAAATATAAAATATAAAGATCCATGCGGGAAATAGTTGTTGTGGACTCCTATCCTATTATTCTTGTAAACAACCATTCCCGGAATGGATTTCTAAATGAACTAACCTGCAAGCTTGTGATATCTTTAGGAACTGCCATCGGGTCTTCCAGGAACTCGGGCAAGAGATCCAACCCGTTATTATACATTCTTAGGAACTTCTTGGAAAATTTCGAAGAAAAATGTACTCCGAGAAGCCTATCTAGGTAAACATTTAAGGCTGTCAGGTTGTCTAAGGACCTCGCAGTATGTAAACATTTAAGATGTCAGGCCTGTTTCAAGACCTTGCGCTATGTAAACATTTAAGCTGTCAAGCCCATTCAAGCACCTCAAAAAAAGTGTCAATGATCTAAACCTTCGGTATGTAAACATTTCAATACAAATACAAAGGACTAATAATAATAGTAAAATGACATATTAATATGCGATCACTATAGTCCCTCTATGCATTCGACAGGGACCAATAATAAAAAAATATTAAAAAACAACGTCCATGCTTAGAACTTTCGGTATGTAAACATTTCAGTAAAAATGTAATAAAAAATAAAAAGGAGCGTCTAAGCTCAAAACTTTGGATATCTACACATTTACAACATTCGGAAAAACAAAGCTGGCAATAAGACCTCAAATATATTCTCCAATGAGATGATGACACATAAGTTCTTTTTTATATATATAAAATAATGCTTTTACTTCTGTAGTGCGAACAATACAGATGATGCGAAAATTTATAGTCAAAGGACATATTAATATAAAGCCAACAAATTATCGATCGCTATAGGCCCTCTACGCCTTCGGCAGGGACTAATAATAAACTTATAAAACAAAGATGTTGTTTTGTATATATAGTTTTTAGCCATTAATTCTGATAATATTATTTTCTAATATGGATTCAATTTTTAATCTTAAAGTCTATTATTTTATCATTGATCCTAGTATAACTTATCATATTGTTGTGTTCTTATGGTTATTTTTGGTGTACTTATCTTTTACAAACTAACAATATTAAGCATTTGTGGTGGATCCTTGCACATTCTAGTTCATTTTTGGGTACACTATGGACTATAACATTTGTTCAAGAAATCTACGTAACCCTTCTGCTTAGCCC
>JASDQU010501016.1:20471-38753 GCA_032191745.1 Picea mariana | reverse complement strand
TGAAAACGAACTAGACAGAACAACATTAAAACTTCTAACCAGAACCCTTGGGTGGCCGGTTGCTTGAGCTCGCTCGCCTGTTTCCTGGTCATCGCCAACCTGCTGGAATTGCAAACTCCTGCGCACATGTGGGGCATTGATTTTTCGGGGTGGTCTTCGAAAAGGTTGCAAAAAGCATGTCCGTTCGCTGCTCCATCCTGCCGAGACGATAATCTATGTCGCCGAGCAGAATTCTGAGTTTAAAAACGAGTGGTAGGTGCCAGGGCTCTGAGAGGGCAGGCTGGTTCGATTTACCCTCCTCGTGAGGCTTGCACCTGCCAGTGCTTCTTTCTGCTTCTGCCTTGTGGTCGTCCATAGGATGAGTCGACTTTTCCTGGTGCCGCTCTGTCTCTGTGGTAGCGCCTGGTGGTATTTCCTCCTCAATTATGCAGTGGGGGGGAAAGTCCAGGTGACCCGCGCTGTGTTCTGCTAGGTTGGCTTGCTCAACTGTCTCTGCCATGGGAGGTTGATGTTGCATGGCCTCCTCCGGCCTCATCTGCTCAACAATTTCCGCAGTGGTCGACCTGGAGCGTCTCCTTCTTCGTGTGGTCGCCAGACGCAAGGCTTTCTCAAAGCTGTGAAGACGTTTACGCCGGGATTCAGCCCTGTACCAGGCTGCTCCTCGGCGTGACTTTCCTCTGAGTCGAGGCATGATGGAGGCTTCTGTAGGCAAGCGAAACGATGGGGATTTGAAGTGCTGGGCACCCTCTCCCGGCTCTATTCTTTGCTGAAGACCGATAGGTTTCTCGGACAGGGTTAGCTCTGCAAGGGCCGAATGCATCGCTGCTTTATCCCGTATCGTGATAAAACCACTAGCAGCTATACACACGATCACCATTAACGTTGTGCGTTTAGTGCTCTGCCTCCTGGTACTGCTCCCGCGCGCGAGGGGGCTCTTCTCATTAAGGTGGCGAGTGCAATACATAGTGCGATTAATTAACGGAGGAATGGAGTCGTTCGATGCCATTTAATGAGCGTCCTGGCATCCTTCCACGTTTCCTTGACTGAGCTGTTGACACCCCATCCGGGGGGAGTGACTGTGTGTAATATTACATTATAATAATGAAATAGAAAAGGTGATAAGAAAGAATTAGGAAAATTGAATTAAACTTAACTCAAGCCTTCTTATTTTTTGCATGTATATAAAAATAATTGAGCATTGAGAACTTGACTAAGATAGGAGGATAAAAGGTAGTTTCCTTTTTATGGCGATGTTTACTTCTCTATGTAGACTAAACAAAGATCCCAAAGTTTACTATTCACACACAAAACTATAAATATAACCATTTTCATTAAATGAACGGTTGACACGGGGAAAATGCCATTCTATGGATAGGGGTACTCCTCAGTATAAAATCCTAATTAAACTTCACACCGTTTGAGATAGGAATTCCATTCGAATTTTGGCTCGACTTCCATTACCAGGATAAATGGGCATGAGGGGTTATGATATGCAGAGATACAAAGGATGTAATGTGAACTAAATCTAAATCCATAAATCAAGTCTATCCTAACCTATCCTAGCTAGGAGTGAACTATCTAAGAAATGAACATACAGTAAAATTACTAAATATTGCATACACTCTTAAACTGTTACCTACCAAAGATGGACACGTATTAGTAATATATGAACAAAACAAATGTCAAGATAAGTCTATAACAATAATTTATTTGGAACTAGCAATAGTTTGTGTCTGTTGATTTCTTGTAGGTCTTTTGCAACTTTTGGGTGGAGAGGCAAGCAGACTTTTAATAATGGGTAGGTAAGGCTCTTTATTATCCTTCATTGAGCTCTATTCAATATGAGGGAGATGTTGAGGCTTAAAATGTTATGTTATAATTATAATTATAATTATAAATCATAATTAATTAATAATAATAATAATAAATAGATAAAAACAAAATCTGTTTAATAAAAAGAAACAACTATTACACACATATTTAATTTTTCCTTAAGCTTTACACTCTAAAAAAATATACACTTAGAGAAATATTTGATTCATAATTAAAATAAATCTTTATCAATTTAAGGGAAAATATGTTATATGAATGTAAAAGTGATTAACGACTAAAGATTACTTAATAAAATATTTAAAATATTATTTTATATTTTATATTTTTATATATAATTTGAATTTATATTTCTTTAATTAATATAAATTTATAATCTATCATTACATAAAAATATACTAGTTATAAAAACCTTAGAGAAAAATTGAAATGGTTTAATAAAATATTTATAAATTTAATTTTAATATTTTAATTTATTATATATAATTTAAATATACATATTTTTCTATAAATTCAAATATTAAAATTTTTTAATTAATATATTTTCTAAAATCTAACGCAACCCATTCTCCATTGTAATTAAAAAACACGCCATTCTTTACCTTGATTAATGCGATCATTGCAAATTGTTATATCGTCACACCTCTCACATGAGTAAGTGTTGTGGGTAGTTGATAAAATACATAATTATATTAATAGTTTTTTTTTATAGTTGTTTTGTATTTATTTATTATATATATATATATATATATATATATATATGAAAAGTAGATTAGGTATATAATTTTATTATTATAAAAAAAAGTGTTTGCAACAAGAGATTTTGGAAAAAAAAGTGTTTGCAACTATTTATAAGAAACTTTGATGTGCAAACTCAACTCAACTATGTATCATTCGTTACTTTCTTTCATTGTCATTGTATCTATAAATTTTGTAAGTTTCAAAGAATTTTAATGCAGGAGAGGCATGCTGCAGAGGTAGAGCTGAGGCGATTTATTCTTATGAGCAGAGACAAAGACGAGGGTGGGAAAATGAAGCAACAGGAAAGACTCTGAACTTTACACTCTTATCGTAATGAGAGTCATCATTAGGGAAGCTTAAACGAAGGCTTGCTAGCCTTTCCATCTTTCTGGAATACTACAACGAGTTACCCTTTCTCAGTGCTTGAAGTTATAGCTAAGGACAACAAGCATAACTCTCTTTCTTTTATCCGATATCTCCCTTTCTTAGTGGGTTATAATAGGCTTTCTCAGTTGTTCCTGTGAAGTATTATGGTAAGATAATTAAATTTAGTGTCACTGCCTTTTATTACGTGTTATTTTTTATTTTTTATAGTTTTTATTAGTTATAATAAAAATTCATTGATTATAAATCTTCAACCGATCCCACTCTTCTTTTGGGGACTGATGTGGCTATCGAACATGTCTTCAACATTTCTAGTTCAGAACCTTCTGAACAAGGGGGCATTCCACTCACTTCAAGCATACTCCCTTCAAGTCCTAGGATGGTTTCCTTTGATTGGAATGATCTTGTTGAGCCTTGCCTTCCTTTTTCTACACAATTCCAAATAAGGGTTGAAGTTAATTCAATAAACATTTACCAATGTATTGTATATGAAGGAACCTATGCAAGTATTTTATCCTCCTCAACTTGGAAATCTTTGAGTTCTCCCAAGATTGTGTAAGCTACCAATGAGCTATTGGATTTTGATAGAAGACTCAATGAATATTTGTGAATTCTTCCTTAGTTTCCTATCACACTAGTTGGTAAGATTTTTCTAGTCGATATGATAGTGGTGTGTTGATCTACTTTTGTTGATGAACATTTTTGTATAAAGGTCCATCCATAGTCATTTTTTTTCCTCTTGTATATCCATTAATTAGTCATTTTTTTTAAATGTGGGTTGTGGAGCGGGCTACCTCTACCACCAAGTACACAAGTTCGTAAACCTGCAAGTCCACAAGTCCATACTTAGTTTATTTTCCACCCCGCAAATACCCATGTCCCGTAACCCACAAACTTGCAACACTCAAATAGACCCTTCCTATTTCCACATCACTCATAACACACCTTTTACTTTTTGACACTTAACCAATTTCTTGAATGCGGATGTGGGGTCCTCCCTTTGTTTTCATTTACTTTTCCCTAGACTCATAACCTTGCATTTCACATTTCCATGTACTTCAAAATGATTCACATATTTCCGCAACACACAAAATCGATCTTTTGGTACTTAGTATTTTCCACAAATGTGGATGTGGGAGTTCCCTCATATCTCTCCTTTCGTTCTCTATACCCATAAATCTCGCATCCCATATTTCCACATTCACCATAATACACTTTCCATCTCACACTTTACACCTCCACACTTAACCATTTTTCATACACCCAATATGATATCACCTTTCTCGATGACATTTACTTCCCACTACCACATCAATCACCACATGTATGAATTCAATACCATTATTAAGTGGCATGATTTTCATAAAATCTTTGCCATAAATTTAAAATCCATATCGTGCAATTGACAACTGTGAACTAAGAGCTACAATAGTTGATAATCGACACAATATGTGGTTAAATTAAATAAGGAATTATACACCCTGTTGCAAAAAGATTATATTGATAAAAACACCACCTATTCATAAAAAAAGAAATCTTAGTAAGACATACTAAGTAAAAGGAAAGAGTTATATTGTGCTGACACTGTCAACACTCTAGGATGAGAAGATCACCAGTTTCAGTGGTCATGGGCATACAAGTGGTATTGAGGTCTCCCATTCAAAAAAAGAAATTAAACAAGGTGTGGACCTTAGGTATTGCATTGGCTAGGTGCATGCCGAAAGTAGTTGATTTCAAAGAGTTGGTCCTCTAGTGTGTTGAAAAATTCAATATTGAGAGAAGAATGATCTAGATACAACGAAAACCATCAATTTATCTAGCCTCTTTAGTATTTAGAAGGATGTTGAGACTTCTTGACCCTACTTTGATATTTAAGAATGTCGAAGATGATGATTTTCTTAAAGCACATGGCGGAGGAATGGAATTCCTTGAAAGTTTCCTCACAACTCCAATGATTGACATCAATGCTACTCAGGTTGAGGTATGCTCTTTAAAGTACTCGTATAAATATTTTTCCATGCTATTTGCAAAAATAATTGGATAGGAGACCACGAACTCAGTGCCCAAGTATATTGTGTATATTCTCTATCATTTAATTCATGAAAATGCAGTAATTGACCAGGCTCACATTATTTCAAACGAGATTTCATTTCAGTTGGGAAGCCTTAGAAAGACCAAGAAATTTTATATGGATTCATATCTAGTTTATGTTATAGTTTATTGTGTTATATTTCAGGACTTTCCCACTGCTAAGAATGTCAACTTCAAGAAGGATCCAAATTCATTCTGGTATCTAGTGTTATGGAGGCAAAATGCCCCATACAATTTCTATGAAGTGAAAAATGGTTTTTTGTCCTCTTTTAAGAAGATGATTCACGGCACCACATCTAGACTATCATTGGAAGATGCATCCTTTCTGTCATAGAAAGGAGCTTTTGAAGCCATGGAAGAATTTGATTTTATGGGACTTTATGGATTCCAGGGGAAACCATTTTTATTACAATTTTATGTTTTTGATATACTTTTCATCATTGAAGTATGTAGACAATACAAATATTGGGTGCATTTCTTCAATGAGAAAAGGAAAAAACAATTTATCCCGTTGTCGTGGAAATTTGAAGAGATGTATGTGAAGAACATATCTCATTTAGATGAATATACAATTCAATTTGACCAGCTCAATTTAAAGGAATTCCAATCCATTTAGGGTTTTGACCCTAAGGATTTGTTTTTGGAACACATGTCTTTAATTAGATATGGTTTATCTTTTAGTAAGTTTGTGAAATTTTAAGGAGGGGGAGATAACCAAAATATTCTTGAAGCATCTCTTGAAAACACCCTAGATTATATTGAGGCATTGGACAACACAAATGAGTACTACAAGAAATGGTGCAAATAAGCAACAAGAAAAAACCTAGGTTCACCTAATATATCACATAAGAGTACATCGAAAAAAAAAGAAACCCAAAATAACAGTCAAGATTAGAGAAGGTCTTCCACCAAAAATTCAAATGATGGTGGAGACAAAGACCCTACCAAAAATAAAATTGAAAAACCTCACACTATTCATACCTATATTAAAAGAAAAAGAGAAGTCCAAAAAGAAGGAAAAGAATTGTGTGAAGGTGAAGCGAGTCCCAAAGATATGAAAGTTAATGACATGATAGAAGAACCTAGTTGGGAAAAATAGAGGATGGTCAAAACCAGGGTTATAGCTAAAGAACTAGCTTTCCAAGAGCCATAGATATTTGAAGAAGAGTTTATCACTTTGCACCACATGACCTACCATAAGAATTCCAAAAAATTGTTAATTGAAAAAGTGAAGTTGAATAATAAAAGGGTTTCAAAAAGGTGGAAATCAAAGATCGATTTTCATTGGGTGAAACCCTCGAAAATCATACAATTTCATGAAGCAACTGAAGAATCCTTGAAATAATCCATTGACGATATAGAGAAGAAAAATTTGATATTGAAAGAAAAGGAAAAGGAATTGGAAAAATATTTTCTTCCAATACCTTTTTTGGTCGATCCCATCACTACTATACAACCATTGTGTAGTCTCGAGGATGTACCCAAATCCAATTCCAGTTTAAAGGGTTCATCAAGTTTATTAGTGGTTATAAGAAAATATATTGGAGATAGTATTAAGAAAAGGATAACTTTTATCCTTGAGATATGGGAATTAACAACATGTTCAACTACTTTCTCAACAAGGGTCTTGCATTTCAAAGAATATCTCCAAAAAGATTTGGAAAATGTTGAAGGTTTTTACAGGGAAGCAATGGCCACATTTTTGGTGAAGGTTTTAAGTTTAAGTGATCTACATCAGAGAGATAAAAATATTTCTTCCAAAACTCATATGAAACAAATCAATTCTTGTTGGTTAAAAATAATTAAATGCTTAAGGGAAATGTTGTCTGAATGTGATGTCATTAACACTAAAAGAGGTGTTGTGTTCTTAAAACTTGTTGATTTGACTAAGGAACTTGATATCACACATTTAATTATGGATACAATGCTCTTATCAAAAGAACAATTACAAGAACAATTGGAGGCCTTAAAAGTTGCCTAGGCTAGTGAATTTAATGACTCAATTGAGTATTCAGAAGAAGAAGTGGAAATATGGCTAGTACGATATGTGAACAAAAATGACGATATCAAGGACACACTTCATCAATTAAGCCTTGATATAAAAGAACTTGAAAATGAATTATTTGAGACCACGACTAAATATGAGATAAAAGTTTCTCTTATGAGGGAGTATATTGAACAATGGTTAAGGAAAGCCTTGGTTAAAATAACCGAAATGGATCAATAAGAAGTCAGTAATTCAGTTATTCCACCTCTAGAACTGCATTAGCCTATTAAATACACTGCAAAAGCCAGATAATGGTTCAAAAATTCCATCATAGTAAGTCAAGTAGTCACTTTGTTTAGCTCTCACCTTTTTTTCTCCCTCAATCAGTAGTCATTTTTCCTTTCTTCTTTAAGAATCTATGAAAACCAAAGGCCAACCCTTGACTATCTCCTTTTTGTATTCTAGGTCTCTCTTTCATTTTATGGTCCATGGGAGCCCAATCCCAATCATCTTTGAAGAGAAAATTCAATTTACTTTTTTTAATGAACTCTCAGACATTATTGTTATTTTTTATAAAGACATCTATTATTTTTTAGGTTCCTAAAGAACTATTTGGGACACCAAATTAATGATTTCTTAGACTCTAAGTTTTAAGCATGAGATTTCAAATGTGTGTCTATTAAAATCTATTTTGGATCTTAATGGAATGATCATTTAAATTTCTCCACTATTTGTGGTTTTGATATTCTTTCCTTTGTGTTGAATAATATGTTTTACTTTGCTAAATAATATGATGGAAATGTCGTTCTATGAGACTATATACTCTTTTGGTTTATAATCTTGTATTATATTGTGAATATTTACTTTATGTGAAATACCTGGTCCTCTTTAAGGTACTCTTTGCATGTGAATATTTTTTTCAAGAATAAGTTTGGTCCTATGTCATGAATCGTTTTTTTTTCCTTAGAAAAAAACATAAATTTTATTTCATTCGAAGAGAAAAGAAATTTACATTTTGTAGATACATGTATCACATGTATTTTTGATAAAAAAATGTGAGTCTTTTAAACCACCAGTGTCCAAAAACATAGTCCAAAAAAATAGAACCAGAATAAACTATCAAAATATGATTTTCCAGCTTATTTCCTAAGATAATGTCCACATATATGGTTGAAGGTGTCGCAGCATAAAGTAGTAAGCATAAGTAATAACCAACAAAAATTGTGTATCCATCTTGTAATTTCAATGAATGACCATTAGAGGAGCCAACTCATCTATGAAAGGCCTATGATAAAAGTCATAATGATCGCCATCCTTGAACTATGATATCAACAATTGCCCATGACCCATATGGATTCCTTCTTTAGAGAGAACGTTGACCTCCAAGTTCCACTCCTTGTAAACATGTCAAACAATGAAATAATCAAAGGTGTCCAATATTCAGAGGGCCTCTTCAAGTAATAAAATCAATATCATATTATGGAAAAGATGTACTTTCCTAGCCCAATTTACTAAGATCATTGAATCATCAAATATCTAAATGGTTTTAACATATTTTTCCCTTGTGAAAAGTAACAAAATTTTTAATGACAGAAGCTCAACATAGTTATTTGATACAGGCCCCAGCCCCATTTTGAATTTGAAAAAATGATTTTTTGAGAGAAATAATAGTGATCCTCCCCCGCATACATGATTATTATTTTGAGAGGCCTTTTCAAAGAAATCCCACAACTTCGAAATGTCCATTTGTTCATCCTAAATTATGCGTATTGGCACAACCCCTTTTTATTGAGAAAAATGGGAGAGGATATAGAGACCTTGTGCTACTATTATCTCTAGGATTGAGGGCTTGTCAAGGAATATGGATTTGTTTCTCACCAGCCACACACCCTAACTTACTATCAATAATAATTATTTTATCCATTGGAAAGATTGATTTGGATTACTGATAAGAACGAAAGGAATAACAACTTGAATACAATAACACAGATATACGCAGAACAACAACAACTATCTACTGAATACTAACTTTTATTGAATAAATAAAATAGGTTGAAATGATAAAACTGCAGAACTGAAAACAACTTGCTCGAATGGTGGTAGCTATATA
Organism: Picea mariana; assembly: GCA_032191745.1. Lineage (NCBI taxonomy): Eukaryota > Viridiplantae > Streptophyta > Pinopsida > Pinales > Pinaceae > Picea > Picea mariana. The sequence goes on along the minus strand of JASDQU010501016.1, from coordinate 29,610 downwards.
TGAGAAGAGATGGGGATGCTATGTGCATCCGTCTTAGCAGAATGATTACAATGAATGCCAACACCCTAGACATCCAAAAGCCTAACCCTAGGATATGAAACACCAAAATTTATATGGGCCCCGATGGGTAACATGGTATCTCAACTTCTCAAGGTCGTAACGTTTTCATACGACCTCCGTTTTAGGTGCGTGATAGCCTACTAGAAAGGTATTTTCAAGAAATATACATTATGTCCTCAAATTATGAATCTGTCTACAGTTTGACTATGGCAAGACAAAAAAAATGTTTAGGGTCCCAAAACTACCTTGGAAGTACAGAAAGATGTACTGACATGAAAAATTTCAAAATAATCTAGTTGGATTAGGTGGGCAGCCACCAAGATCCACCTGGAAGTTGTGTAGGGCTTTAGACAACCTCAGAGTGTAGAACACACAATTACAAAAAATTACAGAAGAACATGTTGAACTAAAAACTATCAAGAGGAGCCAGTTGGAATAGGTGGGTGGCCACCAATATCCACCTGGATCAGTCCTCCCCCCTTAGGAAGCAATGGTCTCCATTTCATTGAGTGCCCCCATCAGGCGAGGAAAATTGTGTTGAATTCGGCCTCGGGTGAGCCACTTGCATTGGTGTATGAGTTTCCCTACCTTGACAACCCGATAAAGCTGGATCCTTTGCTGGTGAGTGCCCTTGACCTATGTGTCTACTACATGATCAGTGGATGCCTTTTCCATGCAGTCAAGGTTGAGTTGTGTTGGTTTCAATTGTTGTACGATCTCTCAGGTGTCCAATAATGGTGGAAAATATGGCCGAAGGAGGTCAACATTGAACACTAGGTGCAAGCCAAGGAAGGGTGGAGTGTTGAGCTCAAAAGCATTGCTACCCACAAAATTGGTGATAATGTAAGGCCCATAGAGAAGTGGGTGTAGCTTTTGATGGGGACCTGTAAGGAAATATTTCTACAAATGTAACCAAACCTTGTCTCCCACCTAAAACTAGTGCAATACTCAGTGTTGATCATGGCGCTTCATGTACTTAGCATTGGATTTCTGCAAAATCCCATGGACATGTTGGCAGATCTACTGAATCCGCTCAATGATCTGGTGGCTTTGTCAGCATCAGAATGAACATGGGAAGACTCTTCTTGTGTGGTTGTAAGAGGTAGTGCAACATCAATGGGACCCAAGGGATGGAATCCCAGCCCCACCTGAAATGGGTAATGGTTGGTGGAGCTATGGAGAGCCATGTTGTAGTTGTGATGAACATTGGGAAGACTATCATCCCATGTATGTGGATGCTTAGAGTTGTACATGCACAAGATGTGCACAGTCATCCGATTGACGACCTCTATCTGGACATTGGTTTGGGGGTGGAAAGTGGTGGATTTAATGAGCTTGGTGTCCAACAGTGACCAAAATGTGTTGAGGAAATTGTTGTCCTGATCTGAGGTAATGGTCTGTGGTTTCTCAAAATGGACCGACACCCTTTCGAAGAAGAGCTTGGCGGTATCTTCCGCTATGATGTTCTTCTTACAGGCTGTGATAATGGCCATCTTCAAAAACTGATCAACCACCAAAAATACACAATCATTGTCGTGTTTGGTGGATGGAAGGCCAGACATGTAATCCATCTATATGAATTTACAAGGCCTCTCGAGAGTAGGAAGAGGGGTGTATAATCATTTCTTCTTGATGGTTGGCTTGGAAATGGCATAGGAAGTGCAAGATATGATATACTTGCTAACGTCTTGTTGAAGTTTTGGCCAATAAAAATGTTTATGTAGAACGACCATAGTTTTATCCAAGCCAAAATGTCCTTCCATATGACTGTAGTGAGCCTCCAAAATCATCTTTGCACGCTCACTTTTGGGAACACAGAGGTTTCCCAGATGGCATAACAGTCCATCCTAGATGTGAAAATCGGTGAAATTCACTCATGTCCCTAAGAGCTGATAGGTGGTGGCGAAGTCAAGGTCACGCTGATAAATTTGGGGCCACTCAGATGCCTCATGCCCACAGAAATGGAGCACTGTGGTGAGTGAAAGAATGGGAGGGCGACTAAGGCAGTCAACGACATGATTTGTGCTCCTTGTTTTACATTTGATGTTGATATGGAACTGTTGTAGGTATGTGGACAACTTTTTATGGCTGTCATTATGCAACTTCCCTTGCATCTGTATGAACTACAGAGGCTTGTGAGCAATGGGGATGATTGTCTCCTTTCCCAGAATGTAATGTTTCCATTGATGAAAGGCTTTCACAATGGAATACATTTCTTTGTCATAGGTGGGGTATTTCCAGACAGTATATGAGAGTGTCTCACTATGGTATGCTACTGGATGACCATGCTGAGTGAGAATTGTGCCTATAGCATAGTCGGAGGCATCAATGTCGATCTCGAATGGTTGTTGCGGATCAGGTAAGGAGATTACTAGAGACGAGTACAAGAGATGCTTCAAATCATCAAATCCTTGTTGTTGTGCCTGGCCCCATGCAAACTTTTCCTTGCCACTGCCCTTGGTTACTTGGCTGAGGGCCCATGAAATATGGGAGAATCCAAACAAAAACCTTCGGTAGAAGTTGGCAAGTCCCAAGAAGTTCTTAAGCTCGGTTAGTGTGGTCGGGGCTGGCCAGTCATGAATGACTTGGATCTTATATGGATCCACATGTACCCCACGCTCATCAACAATGTAGCCCAAGTATTGGATCTTGTTCATGCCAAAGGAACACTTTTCCAAGTTGGCCTATAGCTTGTGTTGCTGCAGAGTACCCAAGACCTATTGAATATGCTGCATGTTCTCCTCCAAAGTTCTGTTGAAGATGAGGATGTCTTCCAGATATACCACCACAAAAGAGTTGGTGAAGGATCTCAATACATCATCCATCAATCTCAAGAAATTTGTTGGTGCATTTGTTAAGCCAAAGGGCATGGCCATCCATTCAAAGAGACCTTCTTTAGATTTGAAAGTTGTCTTCCATACATCAGTTTGTTCGATGGGAACCTGGTGGTATCCACAATTTGGGTCAATCTTGCTAAAGAAATTTTCCCCCTTGATTTGGTCAAGAAGGTCATCAATTTAGGGAATTGGGTACTGGTTCTTGACTGTGATTTTGTTTAATGATATATAATAAATGCAGAGCTGCCAGGTCCCATCTTTCTTCTGCACCAGCACAATCGGGATTCCATAAGGGGAGGATATGGGTCAGATGTGTCCCTTTTGAAGAAGATATTGGATCTGGTGCTTTCTTTTTTCATTTTCCATCAGTGAGTGATGATATACTGGTCCATTAGGAAATGGTGCACTGGGGGTTAGATCAATTGGATGCTTCACTTGGAAGTGAGTCGGTACCCCGTTGGGTGAGGAGAAGATGTATCTATACTCTTCCACAATCCCATCCACTTTCTTCTGTTGCAAAGAGAGGCTCTATGTAGAGGTCATGGATGTGGTGGTGACCTTCTTCTTACTACAAGCACATATCACAAAGAAGATGAACTTCATGTTCTGTGAAATGACCTTACTGCATTTCTTAGCAGATATTAAAGAAATAGAGCTAGGCGGCACTACCTCTAGTATCCTATACAATTGTCTACCCAAAGTAATAATAACACTGCAGGGTCTAGACTCATACACAACATGTTGCTTCCACAAATACGGCTAGCCTAAAAGAACATCACAAACTTCAAAGGGAGAAATATCACACAATACCTCATCTTTGAAGGGATTGATGTTGTAGGGCAGAAGACATTGTTGGTTGACGTGGAGATCTCGTCCTTGGCAAAGTCAGTCAATGGTGTAGGGTTGTGTGTGTGGTGTTATCGACAAGTCCAACTGCTTGACGACCTCTACTAAAATAATATTTTTCTAACTATTGCTATCGAGAATGAAATGCAACAGAGTCCCCTTTACCCACATCTATGAGTGACAGAGGTGTTCCCCTTCCTCTGTTCTTCTGGTTTGCTTGGTTTGAATTTGGTGGTAGTGACAGTGCCACTAGTTTCGACATTGATGATCTTCTTCCCACTTTCTAGATTTGATTCAGAGTCAGAATATTCCTTTGACTCGAAAGCTTTCTGCTCGGCCACCAGTGACTTCTTGGAGCTACATTATTCGATGTTGTGCCAAGGGATTTTATGGTATTCACACCATTTTCACGTGTCCTTCTTCGAATTCTCATTACCCTTCTTGGGTTGCAGCTTGGACTGGTTTCCCTGAGAGAGACCATCTTTTCTCTGTCCCTTTTTTTATGGGTTGGGGCCGCATTTTCCCTTCTTCAGCTATGAGGAGTTTGTAGATCCAAACTCTCACATCTTCTACTTAAATTTCTGCTCAATATTGACAACATATTTATAAGTTTCACCTAATGATGAGATGTCTAGAAAATCCATTTCTATTTGAATGTATCTATGTATACAACCGTGGTATTTGAGCGCCATATGTCATTCAAAGTCTTTGATACCCAATTTGGTGTGTAGGGTATGGAAAATATTGGTGAAATCTGGTACTATCTAGTCCCTTTCTTGACACAACGTGGTCCATCTTGTGTACTGGTCCTCATAGCTTCCAACAAGGTAATACTGTTCTTTAATGGCATTATTGAAGGAATCCCATGTGGGGGCGACCAAAAATATTGTAGATTTCTCTATGTCCCTTTGCTCAAAGTAAGTATCCCACCAGTCCTTAACATGGGGGATGACCTTGAGGAGTGCAAAAGTAATCTTCTCCCTGTCGGAAAAATTGTGGACCGAAAAATACCCTTCGAGAAGATTCAACCATTTATCTACAACATTTGCATCTATCAATCCTTCAAATAATGGAATATAAAAATTTACTTGTACCTTGAAGGGGGTTGCATGTCCGCTTGATGAAGATGCGTCTCCTCTGGGTAGCCATCGAAGGATCTATGCAAAATTGTCAATCATTTTGTTCCTTTGTCGTGCAAGGGCTTCCTTGAGCAACATTTTAAAAGGATCTCCTACTCCATCATATTTCTTCTCGTCCCCCATGGGTTTTTTTCCGTCTCAACGTGGCTGATATTGAAAAGGCTTGATTGGTTCAAGTCCCAACTACTTGTACCCAGATCGTGTCGGGGACATGCACGAATAAAAATAAATGAAGAGTAGACCACTCTAATACCACTGATTTGGATTTATGAGCAGAAAAAAGGAATAATAAAATGGACACAATAACACAGAGATATAGAGAACAACAACAGATATCTGGTGAATAATAACTTTTATTGAATAAATAAAATAGGCTGAAACTGTAAAGTTACAAAACTGAAAACAACTTACTCGAATGGTGGTATCTATCTCTGAGAAGAGATGTGGCTGCTACGCGCATCCATCTGAAAAGAATGATTACAATGAGGCTCGAGAGGCCTTTTTAACATTACTCATGAATTCCAAAATCCTAGACATCCAAAAACCTAACCCTAGGAGATGAAATGCCAAAAGTTATGTGGGCCCCGATGGGTAAGTTGGTATCTCAACTTCCCGGGGTCGTAAATTTTGCATATGAACTTTGTTTTAGGTGCGTGATAGCCCATTGGAAAGGTATTTTTGAGAAATACACATTATATCAAGAAACTCTAAGTCTGTCTACAGTTTGACTATGGAAAGACAAAAGAACACTATTTAGGGCCCAAAAATGGCCTTGGAAGTACATAAAGATGTACTAACATGAAAAATTTCAAAATAATCCAGTTGGATTAGGTGGGCGACCACCAATCTCACCTGGAAGCTGTGTAGGGATTTAGACAACCCCTAAGTGTAGAACCCACAATTACAAATAATTACAAAAGAACGTGTTGAACTGAAAATTGTCAAGAGGAGCCAGTTGGAATAGGTGGGTGGACACCAATATCCACCTGGATCAAAGATGGATTCAAAACCCATTCCCTCTATGCATCCTCCACAGACAGAAATTTCCACCTATAGTCTGTCCCCAATTTGACTGTGCACTCACTCCATAACATTTTTACAAAATGGAAATATATAAATAGATGTGTCACTGATTCAGGATCCACTTTACATAGTGCACACCAACACAGATCCTCTATTTGCCTTCGCTTCCTCATGTCCCAAGTGGGCACTTTATTTTCAATTAGGCACCAACAAAAAATGTGTTCTTTTAGAGGAAATTTTGTATTCCATAGGGCTATCCACGACCATTTTGGATCTCTAAAATGAAAGTGAATATTTAGATGCATATATCCCAACTTTGGAGTATAAGAACCAAGAGGGTCGTACTTCCATACTAATTCACCTTCTCTTTTTGTTAACTGGATATGTGAAGTCCTTAGGGATCTCATATAAAAGTTCCAGTGGTTGAAGTGAAAAGCTCCCAACCCCAGCTGGGGAGCGTCCTTCTATCCTTGGCTCCATAAAGAGGTAAGAGTGAGATCTGAAATCTAATTAAGAAAGAAAATACCATAGTTATGAAGTTGTTGTATCAGGTCTTGTGGAAAAAAATGATTTTTCTCACTACCCGGCAATGGGTCTAATCCAATACGGAATTTGACTCCATTTAGGATGAGCCATGCAAAGCCATCACCAACTACATGAAAAGAGCTTAAGACCACCTTCCAAATGATTGAATAGTTGGGCCTCTTTTTGACCGGGTTTCAGATCCACTCCTCGACCATCTCTGGATGGATATATTTGTGTGTTACCATATTCATCCAAATTCTATATTTAGTTAGCAACCTCCAACCAGATTTGTCTGCCAAGGCTTTGGAAAATAAGAAATTTTTTTTTAATCCCCAACCTCCTAACAAGTTTGGAATTTTCAATTTCTCCCACTTGACCCATGGCAGAAAGAAGAGGTCTTTGAACCCACCCATAAGAATCTAAAACATAACTTCCTTTATTTTTCAAGGAAACCTTTGAGAATCCAAGCTAGGGACATCCAATATACTGGAATGTACTCCAATGCAGATTTTATCAACACTAATATCCCTTCTCTGGAAATCCACCTAAAACCCCATACTTTCAATATTTTTTCCAACTTAGCTATGAGCCAAGACTAATCCTCTTTCTTGTAGTAATTTGGTTTTAGGTGGAAACCTAGTTATTTCAACCATGTGTCAAAATATCTCAACTCAAACAGGAAAATAACAGAGTAGTATAGTTTTTCTGCTTCACCCAAATTTAGGACTAATATAGAGGATTTTCTTTCATTTACCAGTGGCATGCTAAAAAAGGCCCAGGATGTTATAAATATTATCAACATATCCCCAAAACCCATTAGAGAAAATAAAAACATCATTTACAAAAACAAGGTGGGTTATCTTAGGAGTGGGAGAGATTGTGATACCCTGGAACTCACCATGTCTCTTCTCTTCTCCTAGAGCTCTTCTAAGACCTTCCACAACAAGTAAAAATAGGATGGGGGACAATGGGAAGTACTGTCTCAACCATTTCTCTGCATGGAAGAAGGGAGATTTCAACCCATTTATAAGCATAACAAAGGATACCATAGAGATACAACTCATGACCCAATTAATGAAAGGCACTTCGAATCCCAGGTGGGTCATGAGGAGTCTAATATATAGCCAACTTACTTTGTCATAGGATTTTGATAGATGAATATTTATCACCTCACACTTTAGCTTCCTAGTTTTGATGTTGTGGATACATTCCTGAGCCACTCCAACAACTTCATGGATATGCCTATCTTCCAAAAACCCAAACTGTTCTCTGGAGACCAAGAGAGACATAATTTTATTTTATTTTCTAGAAATAAAATTTTCCACCACCTTATAGATACAATTGCAAAGAGATATCAACCTGAAATCGTCAAGAGATTGGGGGTTGTCTGTATTGGGAACGAGAGAAATAAAAGTGGTATTTAAGGGGGAATGCATCTGACCCTATGTCAAAGACTCCTCCGCCATATTCAGTATGTCCAATCCTACGAACTCATACAATCACAAGAAAAAAATCGATAGACAATCCATTTGGGCCTATAATTTTTTCCTTTTGGAAGCTATGGAGGACCTCCTTGATTTCTTCTTTAGAGACCTCTCTCTTAATAGATCAGTTGTTTTCTTCATTCACAAACCTTGAGAAGAATTGGGCCATTTTGACAATGTCTGTGATTGAAACCTACTCATAGGCCTTGAACAAATCCTAGAAATAACTCTTCCCCACCTGAGCCAACCCTTCAAATGATGAAATTTCTCTACTTGGTTGATCATTTAGAATCCATATAGTTTTTCTAAGTTTCCTTACTTTTGCATATGCCTGGAAAATTTTTGTGTTTTAATTCCCACATTCCAACAAGATAAAGTGACTTTTTGATCACCAAGCCGCTTCTCTATCATCTAGAAGTTGCCTTTACTTGTTTTCCATGAGCACCAAAGAATCCTTTGATTCTTGGGAGGAAAAACCTTCTCCCTCTGAGTCATAAATTGTTTTGAGAGAAGCTTCAACATCATTGAGTTCATGATCATCCCTTAGTCTCTTGTTATGATCCCATTCCAATGTTTCCTTTTTTATTCTCTTTAAATATACTACAAAATGAAAGGTTTTCAGTTCTCCTGACCTAGGATCATAAGGGGTCTAATGCTATTTTACCAGTGAGTGAAAAATTTCCCCTTTGAGCCAAGTCAAACTGAATGTTAAGGTTTTTGTTTGTTTTCTTGTACCTCCCACAATCTCAAGGATAATTGGAAAGTAATCCGATTCACCTACCCTATCAACCCACTACCTCAAATGTAAGGGGTGCCCCATAATCTTGTCTGAAACCAAGAAAATATCAATTCTTTTAGCTATTTTGTGCTCCCCTACTTAGTTTTTCCTCCAATATGGTTTTAGTTTGACCAGATCTACATCTTGTTGAAATAATGTAACTGCAAAGAGTATTCTTATTGTTATTGATATTTTATTCATAGGATCAATCCCCATTATGGATTGATCATGTCGGATATTGTAATAGGACCAAATCCCCTTTTGCGGATTGGTAAAAAGACAATTGTAATAGGAAGAACAAGAAGTCATCCCCAACAGTTAATTAAGAGACCTAGAAATATAATAAAGATGGGTTTACCCACCCATATTGAGAAGTCGGCCCTGCCAGTGAAGAGACACTTCACACGTGCCAGAACTTGTATAAATAAAGGAGGCTAGTGCCTCATT
>JASDQU010501015.1:34776-47917 GCA_032191745.1 Picea mariana | reverse complement strand
GTTTCTGAGGTGATTTTGATTAACCATGCAGCTACTAGTTTGGCACACTATAGAGGTTTCCTTGTAAGCTTTGAATAAGGAATGAAAAGCTGATTTTGAAGGAGAAATTACGTATCTATGTGTGACATTGTTTTATGCTTCTACTATTTACTTTTCCAGCTATTGTGTGATTGATGCTATGGTCTGAAATTAATTTCTGCATTAATTAAATTCAGCAATTTATTTGTTTAATTGAGATCATAAGGACAGGAATCACCTCGGACTGGAAATTTTGACAGTTCACACCTATCTCACTTTGTAATGCCTTGTATAAAATTACTTCAAGTCATCACCAAAAGATTGAAGGGAGTTTTCTCCAATACTATTTCAGGGAGCAGTTTGGTTTTCAACTAATAGTTAATTCATTATGCTATTAGGGTTGCCTAAGAAGCCCTTCATTCTGTCAAGACCAATAAGTTGCAAGCTATGGTGATTAAGCTTGACCTTTCAAAAGCTTATGAGAGAGTCAGTTGGTTGTATATTCATTTAATTCTAATTCATATCAGTTGCAGAGTGCCCTTTGTCAACTGGAGAATGGGATGTATTATTTCTATATCCTTCTCAAGCCTTAATCAATGAATATGCCCCAAGCTCTTTTAGGCCCTCTAGAGGAGCCTCAAACAGGGCTGCCCCTTATTTCCCCTACTGTTTCTCATTGTAGCAAAACGTCTAAGTAGGAACATAAATGACCAATACAAGACTGGATCTATCCAATGTTATCAAAACCAGACCAATCGTCAAACTGGTCGACCCCAGAAATTGGAACCAAACCAGACCCGAACAAAAACCAGATCACAAAATCGGTCGACTAAAAAATATATAAAATATTCAATTTTGAAATATATATATATAATTCATGTGCATCTATGTGAATCCAAATATCCAAAGTTTCTCATGTATATAGCAAAGGTGCATATTACCAAAATAGCACCAAGTGCAATCCATATCTGAACCAAAATACATCAACAAAGAGGCTCTAAATGGCTCCAAATCAGCCCTTCAATCATCTCTCCAAATCAGCCCAAGTAACTCAGCTCAAAAATTCAAAATTGCTCAAATGAATGGTGAGTGAAATGGAGGGTGGAGAACTCTTTAACTAGCATTTTGGGGGGCCTAGGGTTAAGTTTAATGTTTCACCTTTTTTTATTTTATTGATTTTTTTTTTAAATTCAGTTTAAATAGTCCCCATTGTTCACTGTATGGTTCCAAAAACCGACCATTTTGGCAATTATAGTCGTTTACATGGGGAACCAGCCATTACCAGTTCGAAGCCATCAACCAGACTACTACATCCCCGGAACTGGTCGGACAGATCAGCTTTGCCAGAACTAAATTGGTTCCGATAACAAAAACGCCAAGAAGCTACCATTACCAAAATTTATTCATTTCAAAGCATGATTTTAATAAAGGCTTTAAATACCTAGGATTTATGCTCAAGCCTAATTACTATGGCTTCCTAGATTGGATCTGGTTATACCAGAAGATTGAAAAAAACATTATTTAGTGGTGGTTGTCCATTGGAGGTAGGTTGACATTTTTCAAATATGTTCTCAAGGCCTTCCTTGTAAATGGGGACTCTATGGCCTACATACTTGTTGGAATGCTCAAAAAAAAGGGAAAAATGCTTTCATTTCTTATGGACAGGGAAAAGAGAAAAGATGCAATGGCTCTTGTCAAATGGAAGAGAATTGCTAAACCAAAGCCAGCAAGTGGTTGTAGCTTTAAAAATATAACCAGATTAGGAAAGCACTAGTTGTTATAAGTCTCTGTAGATCTATAAATTGTGAAGGTCTATAGCATAATGTTATCTCCCAACAGCATCTAGACCCAATGTCATTTGAAAAATCAATCTCAAATGCTACAATAATCTGAATAGCTCTAGTCTTGTCTTTCTCTTTAATTGGGAAATGGCTTGCTTGGAGAATAGGTGATAGAAAAGAGGTGATATTGTGAATAGATCCATGGATTGGAATGTTTTGGGCATTATCATCTCACCCAAATCTTGTTAAATAGACTAAATGATCAAGGCATTCGTGTTCTAGCTAATGCTCCACATCCAATCAATACTAATATGTGGCAACAAGGTTAGAAAAATGTCTAGGCTTTAGAGCTGGAGGGTATATATGTTGATCACTGGAAGGATTTCACTCAAAGGCTATCACATGCCTATGTCAAATCAAGACTGGAGGATGACTCCCTTGTTTGGTCTAAAAACCTAACCAATGGATAGTTTATTGCAAGCCTAGGTTACAAGGCCATGTTCAATGATGCAACTGTGGAAGCAAATTGTTGGTGGACCAAAATCTGGAAAGTAAATGCACCATTCAAGTCTAGAACCTTTATGTGGTTGTCCCTAGCAAAGAAAGCATCGACTTGGGAGGTGTTACAGAGGAGGCCCAGGTAAGGTCCTGATATATGCAATCTATGAAAAAAAGATATGGAAACTATTGAGCATTTGTTGGTTCACTATGCTTTCACCAAAGAGGTACAGGGAGCTATTCTCTCTTTCATTGGTGGACAAGGTATGTTGCAAGATGAATCTCCACTGGGCTGTATAAAGAAATGGATTGATAATAGAACCCTAAAATAATATAAAGTTATTCCCTCAATTGCCTCCTGGGCTATTTGGCTAGCTAAGAACTCAAGCACATTTGAAAACAAGGAGATCTTTCGAATGGGCTTTTTTTGATGGTGCATGTCAAGGTATACCTAGGTTATGTGGTGTTACAAGCATATTATACTTCTTTGATTCTCACATGATATCCTTTAGAGCTGACCTAGGAGAGGGCACAAACAATTTGGCGACGTGGAAGGCCCTGGCAATCTTGTTGAGTTCGACTGTTGAACAAGGTACCACCCATGTTCAGGTGATGGGGAACTCAAAATTGGTAATAGATTGGGCATCTATAACTATAGGTACATAGAACCTAATTCTGAGACCTTTCTTTGTTCAAGTTCAGACACGAGAGCCTGCCTTTATTGTCATCTCATATGCACACATCTATAGTGAGCTTAATATGGAAGCAGGTTCCTTGTCTAAAAAAGCACTGGAATTAACAAAGGGTAGTTGGGAAACTATTGAAAAAGAAGTTGGGGTCTCTTTTCCAGTTCCATCAAGATCCCTACATGATGTTTGAGTTCTTCGATTATTTTATTCATGGTTGTTTGTTTGATTTTTGTATGGATTCCTTAGCTTTGATGTTAAATGGGATTCAGTCCCTCCTATTAAATTTTATTAAAATGTAAATCAAGGGCTTAATGTCCAGAGAATATATTTTGCTTCTAGTTTGGTTTTGAGAATTCACTCATGTTGTTGTTCCAGAGTTGAATTTTAGAGTGCTCTATGCACATTTTGAATGAACCTTTTTTCTTCTTGAAATGAAAGATTAAATTTTTTTCCTAGGGACAAAAATATACTATACCCCTCTAGGACCTCCTAAAGCACAAGGCAATCTATGAGGTAGGATGTGCAAATGTTTCTTCCACTAACAATGGATTAATAGAAGAAGCAAGTGCAGATTACAATACAATCTTGATTACTAGATGACAAAAGTGCCCCATTTATCGAGAACATAAGTGCAGTAAAGTTACAAGATTTAACCTCTTGTTTGTTTTTATGGGTCCAAAGTTCAAACACACTTAATTTATGCACCATGTGAAATCAACCAACTGAACGGACACAGTATGATGGCCAAATTGCCTTTTGGCAACAACCAAGAACAACCCTTGTGTTAAATTTTAACAAAGATTTGTACCTTGGACAAGTGGTTCCTATGGGTTTTTAAACTTTTACCTAGGAATGTGGTCCACAACTTAAAAGTGGGTCTTTTTCTGAGAAGAGAATGCAGCAGAGAAGAGGCACGAATTCGAAGGCAAAACTAGGGCACGGATTTCGAGGCAACCAGCAGTGAGGATAAATCCGTACGGTACGGATTTGGTACAGCATCATTTATTGCACCTGCTCTGGACACACAGCTGCACGAAAATCGAAGGAAAAGGGCGCATTTATCAGTCCGTACAGGCTGTACGGCCGCTGTCAATTCTGGGCACGATTTCCAACCAAATCGTACAGCATTTAATGCTGTGACAGTCCGTACAGTACGGCTGTCTGAGCACAGTTTTCGAGGTGGCAGATTTGTGGTTTTCTCCAGTCAATTTTAAGCACGGAAATCGAGGAAGAGATAAGTTAAATCTGTTGGTTTTATTTTTGCTGAAAATGTAATTTCCAGCAATTGAAGAAATAAGAAGAACTCCCTCTCTCTCACTGGTTTTCCCCACATTGGGGTTTTTTCCAGGGTCAATTGACCAAATATCATTGTGTCATTAATTGTTTGCTTGCTGGTTTAATTTCTGAGTTTTAAGACAGCCATTGAAAAGATCATTTATTTCATGTGTTTCAGTCATATTTCATTTTGAATAATTAATGCATATTAATGTCTGCAAATTACATTAATATTGGGAATGGGCATTAAACATTTGGAGTGATAAGGAGTGATTGAAACCAGGATTGGGATAAATTGCAGAAGTGAGAAAACACTCAGAAAAATCAACACCTTGCTTATGGAAAATTGGCTTTAACATTAATGTCTCAACCAAAGATATCAGAACCAAACCAAAACAGATAAAACTAGTGTTTTTAAAATAGATCAACTCAGACTCGGACTCAATCAGGTTGACCAAGTTTACCTTCAACCGTACTAATTCAACCCTCTGCTCGGTTCGGTGGTACCAGACCAATCCAACTTGACCAAGTCCATACCTACTTAATGAGTTGCTCATATTCCTTGTGTATGACTCGGTCGATTCAATATCAAACCAATCCAACTCAGTCAAGTCCATACCTACTCGACCGAGTTGCTAACCTTCCTCACATTGATTGCCAAAAATGAAGACAACTTGGCTTCTCTATGTAATTAATTGTACCTGTGAGGAGCACTATTAGAGGAATTATGCAACTTCTAAGTTTGATAATGTGGTCTCCATTACAATCAGTGTTAATGGCTCTGGCTCCAATATCATTCCTACAGAGTTGTAACATTGCCACTTGTTTTTTAGCATAAGTTGATTTTACGAACAAATTTTAGCAATCCAATCGCAATTTTATTCCACCAGTTGTCCAGTTTTCAGTTCAAAATTATTGTTCCTGAAGTGTGACATTGCCCTCCAAGTTCTATGGCAATTTGATTGTGAACTAATGAATGTAATCCATCTTTTAAGAATAAAAGGTACATAAAAGAACAAATCAAAAAGTCCTTTTAAATACAAGGCAAGTACCCATATTTCTATCAAAACATATGAATGCATTGTAAATTGCAAAACTCTGTAACCAACGGGGATGTAAGAACTAGAATAATAACTAATCAATGATCATCATCGGCACAAAATATATGTTATGTATTGTCTTGGCATCCCATTTCTTCCAAATCCATATCAAACAGTGATCAACCACAAAAGATCTCAATAAGAAAGATTGTTGGTGCAGTTGGGAGTAACTTGGGACAAAGATCTCTTGACTTTTATGTTCCATTGTCACAAGGTTGCTATGTGAGATGCCTTGAGCAGGGTGTTAACGCAACTGCAATAGGTTCTGATGGAGTCAACAGAATTCGCATTTAGACATGTGTTTTCTTCACTTCATCTACAAAACCACCCACTAAAAGGGCACTTATCAACCTTTCAAAGCCATTCACATTCAAGGCTTCAGAATTATTTTGCAAAAGGCCCAATGTATATGCTGCTTTTTCTTGCAGGCCTACAGTAAGCTATTTTATCAAAAAGTTGTTCTGCCTTCTCAACCAACCCTAACTTATCAAGCCAGTCAACTAAAACAGTTGAAGCTTCAGCTCTTGGTTTAAAGCCATCCTTTTCAAGGTTCAATAGCAAGATTAGTGCCTTGCCAAGTAGCTTGTAGCATATGTATTTTGTTTCTGACATGTAATGCACTTGGTGCCATTTTGATATACACACCCTTACATGGTATATACATGAGCAGACTTTGCATATTTTGTCTGTATTGGTTTCGATTCATGGTTTGGAATCTTTAAAATATATTTTTTCATTAAAATTTTAATATTTTATGTATTTTTTTGTAAGCCAAGTCATAAAATTCATACCGGCCCGATTCCGAGCCGAGTCCAAGTTGACCCTCGACTGATTCTAAGGCAAAGTCCAAGTTTTAAAACATTGGGTAAAACCAGTCATTCAAACTGGTTTTGGGAGGTTTTTAGTCAGAACCAACCTACCATGCAGGAAAAGACCGGTTGTGGTCGTGAATCAATCAAAACTGACTGATTCAAGACAAAAGCAATTAGATTTGACCAATTATGTACCAGTGCACCTCCTTTCCCTCAAATTAGCTACAGCATTTTAAATAATATTATATTTCCCTATTCTAGTTAAAAAAAATGTACTTATCCTGAATGACTTGCAGTTGCTTCCACCACCACAAGATACAAACATTTGTCAACTAGTTTTGCGAACATTTTACGTATTTTTTAGTCAACTAGTTTTGTTTCCGGTTTTTGTCCTGATGATGAACCTAGCTTGAGGTTCGAAATGTCACTCAAATTCGTTCTGCAGCACTTCCGAAGTCTTAAATATATTTTTTAACACTTTATGGATGTACATGAAAATATAATTTTTATCAAAATTTGAATATTTTATTTATTTTTTGGTCAACTAGCTACGACATTTTAAAAAATATAACATTTCCCTGTTCTAGTTAAAAAAAACGGACTTATCTTGAATGACTTGCAGTTGCTTCCACCACCACAAGATACAAACATTTGTGTTGGACCTTCAAGGGCATCAAGTCAAGATGGCAGAATGGACTTATCCTAGATGACTTGCAGACTGCTCCACCACCACAAGATATGAACATCGGTGTTGGACCTTCAAGGGCATTGAGTCAAGACACTAAGATATCCATGCGAAGAATGTAGAGGAACTAGATTCAGATGATTTTGTAGTTTGATTTGATTGTAGACTATAGTATGATTATTTTTTAACTCTGCACACCGTTTAGAGCCTCAATGTCAATGTATTTTGACTTAAATGTGCATTGCACTCAGTGATAAATTTGCTATATTCACCCTTACAATGTTACTTACATAAGAAAACTTTATCCATTAAGACATCAGAAGTGTCGCATAACGAATTTGAGTGAATTTGTCCCAATAATGAACCTAGCTTGAGGTTTGAAACATCACTCAAATTCGTTATGTGGCACTTCTGAAGTCTTAATGGATAACATTGATAACCGCAAAAGCTTGAAAAATATGATCTTTGATAAGAAAACTTTATTTATTTGGTGTCTAATGGTTTGGATTTACATGGGTATACATGAATATATATTTTTTTATCAAAATTTGAATATGTTATATATTTTTTGGTCAACTAAATTTGTTTCCAGTTTTTCTAGTTCTGATTTTGGGGTCAATCGATTCGGTATTGATAACATTGGTCTCAAACAATATATAAAACCCTAATATTGAATGAAAATGAAAACAATTCATAAACAAGAGGAGATTAGTCTGTGGTTATTTTTATTTATACTAACAATTCAAATGAAATAATGATTTGTTTATGATAGTTGTCTTGCAAAATGGAAATATCTGAATATTATTGTAATAATTCATGTATTACAATAGTTAGAGAGTAGTTCAAAGAACGAACTATACATTGTTGGCTTTGCTTGAAGCAAGCCTGGGGATATAAAATCTGAAGATTTAAGTTGAAAAGGAGAGGTTGCCCTGCTAGAGCATTGGAAGTTCATGCGCCTGCATTTTTGGAGGTGGATCAATTGATGCTTTCATATCTTTGGTTTAGGACATTATGTTACTATTCCAATCATACATGAACAATAAGAGATCAATAAATGCAATCCCGGTGGGTTAGCTCGAGTGGTGGAGAGCTATGGTTTACAAGCAAGAGGTCATGGGGCCAAGTCCCTGGGCATATATATTGTAGAGATTGTTGGGCCTCACTCGATGTCCCCACTGGATTAGGTTGCCAAAAATGCAACCGACCGGTTTACCTCCCATATCCTCAAAATGAGGGGAAGTACCTGGATGGTTTCTCGGGATGTGTATTCCATCGAAGAAAAAAAAGAGATCTATAAATGCAAATAATATGGCCATCTAAAACCCCCAGATGGGGTGATAGTGGAGAACACGCGTCGAGTGGAGCAGCCAGGAGAGAGCCTCCGTGGCGCCGGCCACGTGACGACTGCGTGCCTCTCCCTCCCACCTTCCTCATGCCTTTAAGTTCAACTCGCTTGAGACAGGGTGCCATTACTCTCAGTGCGCCCTGCTCTGCCTTACCGCCCATCCGATGGACCAGCACCTTCGTTCAGCATTTACTCTGCGTGTGTGGATAGTTAATGAATTGCACCAACTCCTCGGGTTATTTGAATTGCATCAGGGGCTCCAGATGGCTCATTTCCTCCTGGCTGTTTTCTTCAGAGCTCGACCTCCTGCCCAACCTTTTCCTGGTCTGTTGTCGCCCTCTCCTGGTTTGTTCTTGGCTCATTTTCACTCTCCCGGTGTTTCAGAGATGCCCAGGCTACGAGGGAAGTCTAAACGAGGCTCGGCATGGCAGCCAAGCCGACCCCGTTTGGTCCTCCGTCGCCCGCCCCGCTCCCTCCCACTTATCCTCCTCCTCGTTGGCCACCTCGTCCTCCTCCCTGGCACAGTCGACTCAAACTCTAGCCAACCTCCTGCCCCTCTCCGCATCCCTTGCCAACAGAATGGAGGGGTTGGACTGCTCAGCGGCCTCACTANCTGGATTAGGTTGCCAAAAATGCAACCGACCGGTTTACCTCCCATATCCTCAAAATGAGGGGAAGTACCTGGATGGTTTCCCGGGATGTGTATTCCATTGAAGAAAAAAAAGAGATCTATAAATGCAAATAATATGGCCATCTAAAACCCCCGGATGGGGTGATAGTGGAGAACACGCGTCGAGCGGAGCAGCCAGGAGAGAGCCTCCGTGGCGCCGGCCACGTGACGACCACGTGCCTCTCCCTCCCACCTTCCTCATGCCTTTAAGTTCAACTCGCTTGAGACAGGGTGCCATTACTCTCAGTGCACCCTGCTCTGCCTTACCGCCCATCCGATGGACCAACACCTTCGTTCAGCATTTACTCTGCGTGTGTGGATAGTTAATGAATTGCACCAACTCCTCGGGTTATTTGAATTGCATCAGGGGCTCCAGATGGTTCATTTCCTCCTGGTTGTTTTCTTCAGAGCTCGACCTCCTGCCCAACCTTTTCCTGGTCTGTTGTCGCCCTCTCCGAGTTTATTCTTGGCTCATTTTCACTCTCCCGGTGTTTCAGAGATGCCCAGGCTACGAGGGAAGTCTAAACGAGGCTCGGCATGGCAGCCAAGCCGACCCCGTTTGGTCCTCCGTCGCCCGCCCTGCTCCCTCCCACTTATCCTCCTCCTCGTTGGCCACCTCGTCCTCCTCCCTGGCACAGTTGACTCAAACTCTAGCCAACCTCCTGCCCCTCTCCGCATCCCTTGCCAACAGAATGGAGGGGCTGGACTGCTCAGCGACCTCACTAGATTACAACCCAGGATCTTCCGGAAATTCAGCCTCTGCTTCACACCCAAGCCCATTGGCTCCTCCTAACTTGTCGGCCTCCCAGTCACTTCTGGCCTCGCCTCTCGACACTCGATTTCAAATGGATGGTCCGGAAGCCAGCCAAAATTCGCGTCAGCAACCCCACTCTCGAGCAGGCTCTAACACTGATCCAGAATGTGAATGGCAAACATGCCTCGCACTGCTGCAGGGCCTGGTATTCGACTTGCGTCGGGACATGGATGGCCTCCCATTCCGCCTGGAGACCCTGTAAGGCAAGGCCTCTCAACTCCTGCATTTGCTCTCAGCAATGCAGGGCGCTCTTTACCCCCCAGCAGCAGCAGCTTCGACACCAGTGTTGGCACCAGCTCCCCCACTAGAGACTTCGAGCCATGCCGAGAGAGACCACGAGGAGAATGTACTATCATCCCAGCCGGAGGACGTTCTGCAAGAGGAGAACGTGCCCACACAGTCAGAGGACGCCATGCAACTGGACGGGACACCAGTCGAGGAGGAGTCGACTCCTCTCAACGACTCGACATTCGACGCCTTCTTCCTGGACGCGTGGCCACATTACAGCCATTATCGGTGATATGTTACTTTGTTACTTTGTTTTGTGCATGGCCACCTTTTCTGCAAATGTCTATGGTTATTCTGGTTAAGTCTATAATTTGCACTGTGGTAACNCAGGGCGCTCTTTACCCCCCCGCAGAGGCAGCCCAAGCAGCAGCAGCTTCGACACCAGTGTTGGCACCAGCTCCCCCACTGGAGACTTCGAGCCATGCCGAGCCAAACCACGAGGAGAATGCGCTACCATCCCAGCCGGAGGACGTTCTGCAAGAGGAGAACGTGCCCACACAATCGGAGGACGCCATGCAACTGGACGGGACACCAGTCGAGGAGGAGTCGACTCCTCTCGACGACTCGACATTCGACGCCTTCTTCCTGGACGCGTGGCCACATTACAGCCATTATCGGTGATATGTTACTTTGTTACTTTGTTTTGTGTATGGCCACCTTTTCTACAAATGTCTTGGTTATTCTGGTTATGTCTATAATTTGCACTGTGGTAACAGCTGTCGTTAGGGGCCAGAATTTTGGATTCTCTTTTCGTCAATAGAAGACTAAGACTTAAGTTATGAAGTGGTTTGGCTAGCTGAGTTGGTTTCCCCTTAGGGGCAGCTCAGTGTTTACAGCCTAAAACTATGGAAGTTTTTTGTACTCTCTGGTTTTGACAGACTTTTATACAATCTTACTTAAAAAATTAAAAAAATATGGCCATCTAAAACAGATACTAGACCTACAACAAAAGGTTATTGAATGAACTGGAGCTTTAGGGTTAACTACTTTCAAGTTTTGGCTCTTGAGTTCCTTTGTCTGAACTGGAGCTTTAGGGTTAACTACTTTCAAGTTTTGGCTCTTGAGTTCCTTTGTCTCTAGGCCAACAGTTGTTGTTTTAGCCTTCTTGCAAGAATCTAGATAACAATTATGGGAACTTGGATAAATAATTCTTATCATTGACATAAACAAGCAATACTTATCATTGAATCAATTAATAATTATTGTGCCAATTCTTTGCAGCTTGGTGCTAGGTTATTTTGGTTCTAGGTTTTTCTTTCTAAATTAATGTCAACAAGCAAACTAATCAATATGAATGCATAATCATACATAACATCATATTGTCTCATTGAAATGAACATCTGAATACTTCTACGTTAACATTACTAAATCTATTAGGTTAATTGCCTTGTGTTCTGTTCTTAGGTGTTTAGCTTATGAAATCCACATTTTATTTCGCATTACACTTGTAGACTCGAACTTAATTATTAGGTCAGCTCAAGTTATTGAGCAAATACTCATTGCTTTTGCTCTAGGCTTGTTTGTCCTTAGGCTAATTTAGGTTCTGCAAGATTGTTGATCATTGGTCTCCAACGGTCTAAATTTATCAAAAGTTACATTTAGACTAAAAAAGCAAAGCACTAAGCTTGAAATTAGCAACATCTCAGTATGAACATCCTCTCATGCATGTCTAAAGATAAATTTGTTTAGAACATTATAAACTTAAGATCTATGTTTTACAACCATGATAGTCCCATACCACTAAACTGTCATGTCCCCTCCCCTTTAACCCCCACTGGAGGAGGGACGTAGTGGCTTAGGGAGCCCCCTGTAGGCCATAGTCCCCAACTAAAGGGGAGCCATGGGGATTTAATGGGCAAAAGAAAAGGGGAAAAAGGCCCTAACTTAAGGGATAAGCCACCATTGGCTGAGGGAAAAGGTAAAAAGACCCTAACTTGAGGAATAAGCCACCAAAAAGAGGGAAATCAAGCAAAAGGGGAACTATATAAGGAGATGGAGGATCATTTGAACAAAGACAAGAATTAATTTTTGGAGAGTTTCTCTTTCTGTCCTTGGAGGCGGCTGCCTCAGTCCTGTGGAGGGTTGGTTAACCCCCACCTTTTGTTGAGTTTCGGTGGGGCCTTGTGCTCACCCTAGCTCAACCTCTGGTAGATCTGCTAATGTTCTACCCTCTATTCTCTTCCCAATCCATTGCAGCTGCAGCAAAGGAGGAACCGAGCCCTAATTCTGGACAACTGAAGGGAGGCCAAACCTATATCAACTGAACAAGGCCACCTGGGGAGGACTGAGCTACTAACCTGCAGGGCCTAAAGCTCATGGTAGCTGGTAGAGGGTGCTAGGAAGGCTGGCGGATGATCTCTAGTGGAGGCCGAGGCTGTTTGAGAGTCCAGCAAGTTGTTCCAGGGTCTGTCCCAGCCCCTAGAAGGAGGCCGAACCCTGTCCCTGAAGTTTGGAGAGGGCTGAACCCATACCTGTGAGCAGAGGCACCGGGAAGAAGGCCAAACTGCCATTGGATGAGTCCAGGAGCTGACCAAGTTGACAAGTTTGCTGCACCAAGGGTCTAATAAGAGTTCTCAATGGATTACCAGCCGCTATAGTGCAAGCTGAGGGCATCCTGTGGCTGACAGGGGTAGCAACAAGGAGCAAAGGGAGGGCCGGACTCCTATTCCTATTGCTGGGAGGCTGATTCAGCAACCCAGGGACAGCCATACCACCCTTGCAGTTGGTTCTTAGGTTCTATTTAGTATCTGTGTAGTGACTAGCTGCTACAGCATTAATTAATTTTGTTGGGACTATATTCCGGTGTTTGTTAAGTTGTGACAGCATCCTTTAGAAGGATTTACTGCTGATTTTGGACACTATTTACTGCTGGTTTTGATACTGTTTACTGCTGGTTTTGGGGGCACTGTTTACTGCTGGTTTTGATACTGTTTACTGCTGGTTTTGGGGGCACTGTTTACTGCTGGTATTTCTATGCTACTGGATTCAGATTCTATTCATATGTTGGATGCTTATAAATGTGCTCTGTTGTTGGTAGAAAAACCGTATGGTACTGCACAAATTAACTGTTTCAAGTTGACCTAATCCCCTTTTTCCATCCTAGAAAACCCTAGGTATTTTACATAAACACATTTAGAAAATGGTGATCCCGTGGGGATGAAAG